>QVOA01017613.1:0-21357 GCA_014825685.1 Pseudomyrmex cubaensis | reverse complement strand
AAACACTACTTTTTGCAGATTCTTCTAGGCTGGGCCGGTGATAGGGAGTGGGTAAACGCATCTATAGTCTATGCGATATGCATGGCGCTCTGCGGCGCCATCACCGCTCTCATACCCATAGTTGTCAGGCATTACTATACTCTATGTGCAATCTGTTGTGCCTTCGGATTATTCATCGCAGCGAATTACAGTCTCACCAGCATTATTCTCGTCGAACTGATTACCTTGGAGAGGTTCACGAATGCGTACGGTCTTCTGTTATTGGTTCAGGGAATCGCCAATCTCATGGGTCCTCCACTAGCCGGTACATATTCGCAGTGACCAATGTCATTCTTTATCTCATTTTGATTACAAAACACTTTAGCGCATAAAGTATCGAATTTCGATACTTGAATCTTATTTTTTTCTCGTTTCAGGATGGCTGTACGATATCACGGGCACATACGATTTGTCGTTTTATTTGTCGGGGCTGTTTATCGCGCTGAGCGGCGTGTTGTTGATAGTGATGCCTTTGATCAATCTATACCGAAGGTGTCAAAACGGATCCACGGAACAAACATCCGCTAAGAATTTTAACGAGATAAATGTGTAAATATATGTTTACACGAAAGAAGAAGGAAGGAAGAGAGGACGGAGAAACAACCATCGCCCAAGGGTTCCATTTTCGTGCGACTCAAATCGCGGCATCACACAAAAGGAATTGCGACAGAATTTTACGAGATTTGCTATAGGTATATTTATTAAATTTTGTTGTCACTCTCTCTGCAACATGCTACGTGAGTTGCTCGAGCCGGCTGTGGTGTATTACGTAGTATATAAGTTCGTCGAGATGTTCCTGATAAAGAGGGATCACCGACCTTTCTGCGAGCGTCACAAATTATTTCTGATTCTTCGTGATTTAGTCTGCGTGCAATCGATGCTTCGCTAAAAGAAAAAGAATCTTCGCGAGGCTTTATCACTTTTAATCGTCACTTCTAATCTCTTAAATATTATACGTATAAAAGAAAATTATTACCGAGAGTGAGTATAGTTTTAATATTTACAATATAGCGTAGAGTGATATTGCGATATAGTAATATATATGTACAAATTAGAAGGGAAGGAACACCACGTGCTGCTCGCGGCAATGCAAAGTCGGAAGACATGCGGGAAAAAAAAAAAAAGAAAAAAAGAAAAAAAACCGATTCGTCGCGCGTGGTTCTGTAATACGAGTTGACGGTAATTATATCTTGTCTAACATGACGTATAATCTTGAAAAGTAACAATTACCAAAGGAAAAACAATCGATTCTTCAATTATTGTGATTGACTTAGTTGACAAGATAATTTATAGAATAAATCTTTTCTCTTTTTGTGTTTTCTTCTCTCTCAATAAAAATTCTATATATATTGATAAAAGTTTGGAAGCTTTGTTAAAAATCTTCAAATGTGTTTTACACCACGTGTAATCGCACTAATCAGAATAATTGAAAAATCAACTCGTGGTTCCTTTCTCGTAAGCGTAATTTCGAATCTCAGGATATTATCAACAATTAATATACATATATATCTATACAATTAATATACATACCTATTATTAGGTTCGAAGTCACATCGAAGCACCTTTGATGTTCTCTCGTTTTTGATGCGTGTACAGTAAAGTCGCAAATTCTACGCTTGTAGCCCTCCCCCGCTACTTCTTCATCGAGTGAGTTACATTCTGCGAAACAAATTAGGTTATTGTATAACTGACAAGTTATAACCATTTTCCCACGGATAACGCGCCATAGGTATTGCAAATTATTAATTAATCATCGCATCATCCCCGACTGTGTAATCGTCATCTTGCAAACACGCAGTTATAGTTAATTTGTACAATTTAAATTATGTTCGTTGTGAGATATTTAAATCGCAATTTTCAGGTAATTCATTGTAATGTGATTCGCATTTTTCGCTATTGCTCATATACTTTCCAGTCAAATAAAACTCAGTGCTTAGAAATTTTTTTTTTTCTTTTTTTTTGGTTAAGACTGTGAAATTATTGTATGGTGTGCGTCGTGGCTTCAACACGCAGACGAGAAAATCTGCTTGAAATCTGTATACAATTTTTGTTTGCTTGTTCGCTGCGTGTTGAAGTGATGAGGAAAAATAAGAAATTCCCGTTATATGTAACACGTTACAAAATTCTCCGCGCATACTTCTGTGAGATAAAAGCGAGGATAAGAAAAGTGAGGACGTTAAAGTTTTGTGTTGTATCGAAGAAACCGGAGATATGATATATCGAATATTTCCATAGCGAGTTTTCTCCTTTCAGAGCGCGGTGTACGCGCGTTTTTCATTTGGAATTACATGTCTAGAGAGAGAGAGAAAGTGGACATGTGCGTATAGCTCTTTTCTGTGATCACGAAACTTGCCTCTTTATCAATTTTGCAAGCTATATAAATAGACTATACTACCTCCGTTATCATAGTATGCGTACGCGCATATATAATATGATGTATATGTGTGTGCATGTTGTATGTGTGAGCACACGTGTCTGATTTTTTTCGACCTTAATAATAAAACGTAATCTTAGTTTGTGCGCCTTGTTTATTCTACGCGATTTGTTTTATTGTCTGTTAAACAAAAAAAAGAGTATAAAAGCGAAAAAAAAAAGATATATTGTCGCATACCGTAGCAATTCTCGAGTGTACGCCGGTCGGTGTGATACAACGGCGCAAAAAAAAAAAAAAATTGCTGTAAATTTGCAATGAAATAACGACGAGTTTTTTCATCGCTCCCAGAAGAATTTCAATCGTGTGACGTGTACATGTCGCTTGAAGATATGTTGCGCATTTCGTTAAAAATCAACGTTAACAAAGATTGCAATTAAAAAGAAAAAACAAACCCAGAAATTAGCAAGATATAATATATAATGTACACACAATATTTTAGGGGTATTGTCGATAACAATTCCGCAGAAAAAAAATTTTATATTCCAAAAAGAATATTTCTCTTGTAGAGATTGAATATCCGCCATAGGAATAACGTACATATATAACAACACGTTTACGAGGCCTTTATACGAAATAAAATATAAAATAATATGTATTTGCTTTCAGAGAGAAAGAGAGAGAGAGAGAGAGAGAGAGAGAAAGAATTAAATCTACTTAGACGATTGTACGTATATTATAAATTTATAAACGGGCAACACACACACACACACAAGACATCTGTGAGTATTCTTTTCTTGTTAGAGTGCCGAACACACATATACTGACCCGCGCGCGTAAGTTGATAATAGATTTATAACCGAAAGTGAAACTAACGACCCTCAGCGGAATTTTAAATTCCGAAAAAAAAAAAAAAAAAAAAAAAAACGTATTCTCGATTCTAAAAGGTTACGAATCGATCGGTGTCTTATTATCGTGTCCGGTGCCAAGAGAGTCCAAAAATTAATATATATATACATATATATATATATATACACATATATATATATATATATGTATATATATATATATACACGTAATACATGAAAACGCAATAATTTATTCTACAGTATGTAATATATACACATGCTCGCATTATATATACACACACATACCACACACATATGTAAATCTTGGGGCATCTATGGAATATATATATAAAAAAAGCAATATTTTAATATAAAAGAAACAAGATGTGTGTACTGCATATATATATATATGTATATACGTATATATAATGTGTGTATGTATATGTATATACATATATATATTTACGATATCAAGTCGCCGGCTTCGCACATGAGACCCTGATCTTTGAACAATAGTATTAAGAGATACATATATAGAGTTATTACACGATGATACAAATTCGCGAGTAAAAAAAAAAGATCTTGTAAAAGAGTGAACGAGAACACAATCCCCCTCCCGTACGAAGAAGGAGAGAAGATGATTTTTCTTCCAAAAAGAGAATAAACGAAAGAAGAGGAAAGAGAGAAGAAAGGAGCAATGCGCGATGGAGACGATTTGACGAAATGTATGTCGTTTATTTATTGATGTGAAAGATTGTATAATTCTGACGTTTTATCAATCCCTTTCAGAAAACACTGAAAATTTTATAGATCACCTACGTATTATTTCTGATCACAATCGGAGTGAATTTATTTAGATTTAAAGAGAATGTACATCCAACACTTATAATTTATGTATAATTTATATACATATATGTAGCATATATATGACATTGTATCTCGCCCGCACAAAACAAAAACTCCATTACACATCTATTAAACATGGCACGGAGCTGTTTACGTCTAATGATCGTCTAATGGAGTTTTTTGTTTTGTATAGGATCTGACACTTTATTGGCGTAAATCGTTATTATGGATTTGAATGTTCTTGTTGACTCTTAAATATGAAAAAAGAAAAAAAAATGAACGAATTTATGATTAATCTTGTACATGTATACGTAAATTATTAGCCAAACTGGCAGTCCTTACCACACAAGAACGATGCACTACGTCGATTTAGAGATTCAAATAAATTCTGATGTACTGAACAAAGTGTTGGTGTGTCTTTATTTCTTGCTCGTTGACACTTTCGGCGTGCAACTTTGATTGATATGCGCGGGTTGAACGAGAAACCGCCGTGTCCTCGGAAGATCTGAAGAAGAACGCGCGTAGACAGATTAATTGTAAAAAATTTTATTGACTGGAAGCAAAATTTAGTATGAAAGTTAATATCTTGTTTACCAACTTCTTGACTTTTTTCTGGTAAAACATCTTTGGAATCGCAGGTCCCAACATCTCCGCAATCTGAACACGTACGGTAACAAGTAAAGTTGGCCTTTTATCAACTTCGATTAACTCAATCGAGCGTCATCCGTGATTGGTCAATTTGATCAGTGCGATCGATCGATTCCGGCGAGTCGATATATCGAGTTGCGAGCGATGTTGGTAGCACTGGGTCCGCCTTTCTTGCGCGTTCAATCTTGCAGTCGCGCACAGTGTGTGCTGAATTACCGACTGGAAAGGACGGGGAATTGTCGTCACGTACGACCGGATGGTGTCGAGTGACGTTGGATGGCGTCGGATGACATTGGTACGTATGCACGGTGACATTGGGCTCAAGATAATTTTATCGACCTGTTATAGGTATAGGTTACGCAGAATTATATTTTAACGCTCGCATAAAAATAAAAACGTGTTTTCGCGCGCGAATGTCGACGAATTCCTGTGCGAAAACTGGACAATCAGAACAGAATCTCGCGCGTTCAAGATTTTTGCGAGAAGAAAATTTTGAGGTAAAAAATATCTAAATTTCTCACGATGCAAAAAAATTTGCATTGTCTCGTAGTGTTTTTAAATTCTAGCCAAAGACTATTTTCTCTTTCTCTCTCTCTCGTAATATTTATTTTTATTCGTAATGCAAGATAAATTATCGATAAGATTAAAAGTGACTACTTCGCGGTTGTGTGACGTTCTCTGTGACGCGCGGGAAGAAACGCGGCGGTAAACTACAATCTCAATGAATTCAATTTTTTAGACAGTTTTGCACGCTATATATTAAATAGAGATAACAACAATATGTATATATGTATATATATATATATGTGTATATATATATATATGTGTATATATATATATACACATTAAAAATCTCAAATTGTTTTTATCATACAAAGATTTATTTGGTGTTTGAACTGGCACTGGTGTTATCGCGCCGTATCGTGTTAACCAAGTTGTTCGCGTGGTCTTTTTATTAGCTCATCACCTTCGCTTTTCCAGATACGAGCGCGATTTTTTGACACACTGCAAAGTGTCGCAAAGCGGTGTTGTGAGAGGAGCGCGCGCATCCAGGAACGAGGCAAAGTTGAATCGAATCCACGGCACAGGGTGCGGTGAGGGGGCGCGGGACGAGAGCTGCGAGGGCAAGTCGACGACGGCGCGACGGAGAGACGAGGCGACAGAGGCGGAACACTCGTGGTGAGACCGAGAGACGAGACCGAGGCGCACACGCGTGTACGAGTCAGGTGCGGCGCCGACGAAAAGAACCTTTTCCTATGACGTGGATTCGAGAGACCAAGGCTTGCGCGAGAACGGCCACACGCTCGCTCGCTCAGTTGTACCGGGTGTCCTGCACAATCGAGGCGGTCGTCGCGCGATAATCTCGTGTCTCTCTCTCCTTGTGTGTCTCTCCGTTTTGCTATATAACCGAGGAGGAAGAAACACGCCCGCCGAGGCGAATGCGCGAAAACGTCGCCAACGACACAATAAGAAGACGGCGCAAAACGCTTTTTCCGACAAGCATCGTCGTGCCAGACCGCCCGAAGTCTTCGGTCGCGACAATTAGCGCGAGCTGCACGCTGGTAAGGAAGCTCCCCAGTCGCGTCGTCTCCTTCGCCGACGCGAAGCGGGTTTCTTTTCGGCAGGACTTTTCGCACGCTGACTTACTTTCTTTCTCCTGCTTTCTGTCGTTCTTTCTTTTCTTTTTTTTTTTTTTTTAGTCTCGGTTTTCTTAACACTTCTCCGACATGTAGTAATCGATAGTTAAATGCACGAGGATAACGAGAGGTGACTAAAAACTTTGTATATGTACTACTAATGAAGAAAATTTCTTTGTTATTGTTTCAATCTTTTTTTTCGTAGTTACATATTAATTGTTACATGTTAAAAAAAACATTAAATATATGTTTTTAGTAACTTTGATGTTTTAATACACTTCTTCATTTGAAATGTCACTATATACTTTGTGTGTGTATGTGCGTATAATTTAAAGAGATGCTAAATGTTCCCACATGCAGCTATGCTTATCGTTTATCATATTTATTTACTTTTGCTATACGTTCTGCTAATTATCGCTATGCTAAATAAATATGTTTCCACCGGAAGTTTTTGAACTTCGAACAAAAACCTCGAGAAAGTCTCATTGATGCAAATTGAATTGTCACACTGTGCGCATAATTCTTGATCCAACACAAGGACTAATAATTGCATACAAAGCACGTAATGCTCATCCGTGCTCTATTCTCTTTCTGACATCAGTCTAAAAATTTTTAACGTTAACATGCGATGCAAGCTGAAACACACGCGCGCGCACACACACACACACATACAAAAAAATACTATGTGTATTCAGAGTACATTCCGAATCCTAGTGAATTTCCAGTGAAGAATATATTGAATTTTAATTTGGAACTGCATGAAATCTCTGATTTTTATTCGATAAAGTTTTATAATATTACAAATATATTTGTGATATAAATATGTTTCAAGAGTACAGTATATTTATTATGAAAATATTTATTGTTGAAGACAACAATTGACTTAAAAAAAAAAAACTAAATTGATATCTCGCTTTTTTTGAAGCGATAAAACGTTATTTTTCTGTGCGTGTATATGTATATAAGTATTATTTTAAGTGGTTGATAATATCCAAATAAAACTGAAAAATTTATGTGACTGGAACATTGCCAACTAATATCTAACGGGTGAGAACAAAAATATATCCACGTGTCCATATTCATCGTGATATAAATATTTGGCAAAATTCGATGGATATATACGAAAGACAACGCAATGTTTGCGGTGCTCTAAAATTATCTTAACTTGCGAAAGTTTGCCTTGACTGACTTACACAATATTTCATTATTTATAAACTTCGACGAATTGCATACTGGAATGTAAAAAAATCAATAGTGCACGCGCGATTGATCACAAAAAAGTGATACGTCAAATGTCAACATTTTCATCTCCACGGTTATTTTCTTGTCAAGAAAACGCGTCACAGCTTTATACAGTGTCTATCTGTAGAACTTGTACTTTTCCAAAAAGAAAAAAAAAAGATATTTTGTAGATAATGCAGCGGAGTAATTTTCCAAAACTATGTGTACTATCTGTATATGTGTCAGGATTATCGGGACGTGGGTTCTCTTTATTATCAAACGTTCTGTTTTAATCTTTTGTTATCCTCGTGACACATAACATCGTCTAGCTTTCAATTATCTCCTCGTTCCAACAGAACCACGCACAACCGGATACATCCAAATACAAAAAGCAAAATAACGTGAGACAAAATAAGAAGCAAGATATGAGGATAAAAAGATGAGGACAAAAAAAATTGCAACATTTGTCTAATTGAAAAATGGGTGAGGGTTGAATGTCTCATGTTAACCTGGTTAAAAAAAGTCCTTCGTATGTGGAAAATAAATTAGATATCTGGTTATATCTGGTTATATCTGGTTATATAATTATATGCAATCTCACGTACGAGAGAGATTGAGACGCTCTCTCTATATATAAGAGTATATAATTATACATAATTAGATGTCAAATTTGTTTATACATATGAAGGACTTTTTTTTTCCGAGAACAAAGCTTGATTTATATTTGTTTCCACGTGATGATTGTTCGGTTTAGTTCGATGTTGCCTTGACATATCTCGCGCATTGATCTTTTTGTATCTGAATTAGTATCGAGAAAAAATTGCTGTTTTTCCTCAATCTCATTTTTTATTCTCTACACGGAAAGATGTGTGTTTCCTTAACTTTTCGAATATTAACTAAGAAGAATTATAAATATCGGACCGCAATATATTTCCACGTTATCGTTCTCTCTGTGTTTTTTTGCACTCTCTCTTCCTTTTCGTTTCCTCGTTGCTTTCTCTTTCTCTCGCGGCATTAAACACGTGCGTGGTCGCAAGTGACCGCACTTCTATTAGTATATTTAATATCGCACTTCTGTTACGATATTTAAGTAATTGCTGGTTAGCAATTACTTAAATTAAATTTCTGGTTAATTACTTAAATTAACGATAAGATTTTATTGCCACGCGAGTGTTTCCACTCTGCAAAATCCGCGAAAGAATCTCGCTTTCAAGTATATACACAAAATACCGGTATTCACCGGTATAAGTCAACGTGTATTTCGTGGTATCAATTCGGAATATTAGAATGATGCGTTTAAATCGATTTCTCTTTCTCTTACTCTTTCTATCTCTCGCCGCTTCTCGTTCTATCGCACTTTCCGAGCAAGCAATTGCTCGGAACCTGCATTTCAGATAAGCAATTCGATGAGATTGCAGCAGAAAAAAATATTGGCAAAGAATTACTCTCTTTTTGAACTTAAGTTTCTTTTTTTTTTTTATCGGAGTCACTAAATAAATACGGCGCTTCCTTTTTTTTTCAATAAATTAAAATCAATTCGTAGAAGTCTCCTTCGAATATATTCGAGGAAAGTGAGATAAATGATGTGAGATTAATTCATGACGTTGGTTTATTTAATTATTTTCTAGAACAACGCAACGAAGTTTACACGTGCTAAGTTTTCTAGAACGCATACGCATCCTAACGGCACGATTAATCAAAAATAGACGATGTCATCGATAAAAGGAAGCAATTTGCATGTAATTGGCAGCAATTTTCTGACAACATTGTGTTTTCTTAGATAGAATGTTTTATTTTTAATTTGCGAATTAGCTCGAATTCTTACATTGCAAAGAGTACGGAATAAAATTTATGTTGAAAAATGAACATCCCTGTATTTTGGCGGAGACAGACAGTCGGACAGACGCGGAAATCGACCGGTCGGTTTCCATGGTGATCTCACCCCTTTGCTCTCTTTTCTCTCTCTTTCTCTGTCTCATTCTTTCTCTTACAATTAGTACAGCATTTTACATGTGATAACATTTTATCTATTTTGAAAAAGTTTACTCGCGCGTATATATCTAAATTACATGGATACTAAAAACAATTCGTTATATAGTTTCAAGCAGAAATTACTGCCAATGTCAAATGTAATGAGAAAACATTACTTTATCTAATCTGTAATTCACATGCAACACATTACGTAAGCAGACTGTTCTCTCGTGAACTATTATATTTGCCAACAAACAGATCGTTAAGAAACTTCGGCTCCTTTTTTGTTTTTTGTTTTTTTTTTAACTTTGACGAACTACCGATAACATAATAATATCGATAAAAGCGAAGAGAGATAAATTTCATTCTTCGTATTTGCGCCGCGGATTCAACTGACGTCTGATTAGGTGTCTGTAAATTTTCCCGTTGTTTGGCAATAATTTGTGCGTCTGACGTTTGTATTATATAGCTCTAACATCTCTCCACGTCAAATATTGACGATTACTCGTGCGTCAGGGCGTTGACTTTTTTTTTTCGTCAGGAATCAGATTTTTGCGCGAGCACAAATCAAGCGCTTGAGAGAAATATACAACATTCGTCAGAGACGAAGTAAAAAAACTCTTTCCTGTCGCGAGATTTTCTCTCGCGAGATCGACTTCGTTGTTCAACGAGCTTGAATGAGGAATTAACACGCGCGACACACGAGTCTTAATTTATCTTAATCTATCTTAATGCGTCAAAACAGTAGTCACACAATTCTACAATTCCAATTCTTGTTTTTCCTTAAAGAGCACAGAGAGAATCAATCTAATGCCTCGCAAGAGTATTATGAAAGATCACACTTATAAATACACGGAATTACTGCCAATTGCCAAAAAATTTTCTCCTCGAGGATGTCGAGTTTTAGTTGTGCAATACTAAAATATTATTAGACCCTCGTCCGACGAGAGACAGATAGATAGATAGAGAAAGAAAGAGAGAGAGATTTCTAATAATAAAATCATCCGCTTTTAAAAGTTTTGAGCGTTTCAGCGACACTTCGTATGATGCAGCATATAATTTTATATTGAAGAAAATATAATAAAGCTTTGTAAAACTACGTTTTATTATTCTCTGGAACAATTATACACGCACATATATAATTTGAATGTACGAGAAAAAACTAAAAACATATATTTAAAAAACCTAAAAAACTGTGTATAATTTTTCTGTGTCAAACACCAAACGCACGTGTAGGAACCGAATGCATCGTAGGAACTCTGCTGAATCCTGTAAACTAATTACTTACACACGAATTAATAACGCTTTCTAATTTTTAATTCTTTTTATTTCAGGTAGATCGACACACAAAATGCAATCTTTTTTTCCTTCCAACTTATTATATCATTTTAGCTTTCTCTCTTCTCTCGAATTGAGCATCCAGTTTTGCATGTGTTTGCTTAATTAATCGCTCGACTAACTAACTAGTAAAGGATGTGATCTAATCTGTATTTTGTTTTCTTTTGTTCGACTATCTCTGACTACTGTACTGCATTTTACTTGCCGACGAGTGTTGCGCATGCAGCTTCTTACATCCTTATAATTCCCACACACGCCTACATGAGCACGTTATTTGCACCGCCTCGATGGTGAGTAATTATTGATTTTTTATCTTCTCTTCTTTCTTTTTTTTTTTTATCAGTAGGACCCGGTTCTGTGACTCTTGCGCCTATCGTGATATAACGAGTGTTACATAGTGCTTAAACAGTTTCACGAAGTTTCGCACAAGCACATATACGTAAAATCACCGAGTTCCGCGTATCGATACGCACACACGTATTATCGAGCTGCAAAAACGGGTGCGGCTTTGTCATCGTTACGTTCGACCTTCGTAAAAAAAAAAAACTCATTACGGGCACATATACATATAAAGCAAGATACGAGATATGATAAACCGCGATGTCCATCCTTTGTCATATTGGTATTCCGCGAAAAATTTCGGCGCACACGTATCCAATAATCGAGCAGTTATATCGAAAACGTTGAAAACGAACGTGCGGTCAGATTATTTGCAAACGTGTAATTTTAAGCGATACTGTTTTTTATGTATATATCGTGCCATAGCACTAAACCGACGCGTATCGATCGATGGAAATACACGTGGCCTAATTTAATATACGTTATTGAATTATTTAAGAACTAAGTAAATGTCTGTCTTGCTTTCTGCGTTATGATATTTTTGATTTTTGATATCGGATTTTGAAGGTGTGTTAAAGGAATTACTATTTATATTTTGGTAAAGACTGAAGGTTGTGCTGCTTGAATGTTGTCGACGCTTTTAGAATCTTATTTCTTAATATAATTGTGTCGTTTCACGACGAAATGTTCTTTTAGTCTGTTTTGACATTCTTACAGATATTTTATCTAGTCGACATTTTATCTGACTTTTAATTAACGGTCCGACTAGTGCATTTAAGACATATCGTCATTGTTACACTATGTAAGTTTTTTTTTATAAACATTTATTTTTTTTTATTTCTAAATTTTATCAAGATAAAAATAATTTTTCAACGTTTTGATTACGTACATCTTTGTATTTTTTTTTTTAATTTAATTTGTTAAAATATAATTCTATAACGGCTTGAAGATTTAACAAATAAAAAGAGGTGAGTAGACCAATAGAAATCGAAATCTGTTGTTTCGACTCTTACTGGTCTATCTCTTCTTTTTATTTGGTAGTTTGTTAAGATACTGAAATAGATTCTATGAGAGAAAAATTGAAATTTTATTTTATCTTTTTATGAAGTAAAGTTTTTATCGTTTATCTTTTTATAAAGATTAAAGTCGCATTTTATTTCTGATACTCGATCGCGCAGAGATTTTTCACCGTGCGATCATCATTGAGAAAATCGTTAATTAACGCGATTGAAAAATTGTTTTTGCAGGACGGACGATTCAAGCGACTTGACGGTGCGTGTATGAAGGTGAGCTCCGCGCGGTCGACGTTCTGTGAATTGTCGAGGATTCCGAAGGTCCTTATGGTAACCGGAGGACGAGGCGGATATCTCCCCAACGAGTTTCAAGGGTTGAAGGGCTGGCGGCGCCGGTGGATTCACTCGGCCACCACTTACATTTAGAGAGACAATGGCCAGCAGGAAGAGCGAAACTATCCTGCGTGAGGATCAACAAGTAGACGATGATTGTAGAAACAACAGGAGAAGCAGTAACCATAACAACAACTATCGCTCCACGAGCGCCGCCATAAAAGATGGTTTGTCAAGCAAGATTCATCATGATCAGCCACAGAAAGCCCCGTTGGTCGGGTGGCAAAATGGCAGTCCCACTATTTGCTCAAATCCCATCATCAGAAGCGATCTCGACGACGTTGGTCCGTATTCGAGAGGCTTTAATTTACACCAACCTAGTTTGGACTCGACGCAAGAAGAGCCAAACGACATTGCGATCGAGTTGTTCGAGACAAGCGCGCCGGTCAAAACGTCAGAGCAAAGTGGTGCACTAAACAACGTTCAGGAATCGCTTGTTCATAGGAAGAATTATGAGAAACCGGTGCGAGACATCAACGCAACGGCGAATCAACTGCAAGTCAAGAAACCTATAGATTGCGAAACTATTTCGGAGCGGGAAGAGGATTCCTCGGATTCCAGCGCGAAAGAAAAGCAGAAACAAAAGCCGAAGGTGCCAGATGGTGGTTGGGGTTGGGTAGTTGTTTGCGCCTCCATCATCATATCTATGGTAGCCGACGGTATCTCCTTTAGCTTCGGTCTTCTTTATATCGAGTTTCTTCACGAATTCGGTGAATCTAAATCTAAAACCGCCTGGATCGGCTCGCTCTTCATGGCCGTGCCACTTCTATCCGGACCGGTCATGTCCGCCCTCGTCGATCGCTACGGTTGCCGCTTGATGACCATCGTCGGCGGACTGGTATCGGGATTGGGATTCATACTATGTATCTTTAGTAACACCATCGAGGTAATGTACTTAACGTTTGGCGTCATCGCGGGTCTCGGTCTGGGTCTGTGCTACGTCACCGCGGTCGTGAGCATCGCCTTTTGGTTCGATAAAAAACGCACTCTAGCTGTAGGTCTCGGTGCGTGCGGCACCGGCATCGGTACTTTCGTCTACGCGCCCATGACCACATACTTCATCGAGGAATACGGCTGGCGAGGCACTTGTCTGCTTCTGGCCGGCACGTTCTTTAACATGATCGTCGCGGGAGCCGTCATGAAGGATCCGGAGTGGTGGATACTCGAGCAACGCAAGCAACACAATCAACCGGCGAAAAAATCGAACGCTGCACGATCGGACGGTACGAAGCCAGACGGAAGTCCGTTGGATGAGTTTCCGGGGATCGAGGAACTAAGAAAATTGTTGAGAAACGAGCACGCGCCCGAATACTTTTTGCAGAATTTCAGCACGAGCACCGAAGGGACCGACGGCGCGAAGAGACGCACAACGAGCGTCGTTAATCTGCCAACTTTTGTAAAGTGTAGCGAAAAAGTGAGTAACCGATTTGCGCAGAGCGACAAGTTGTTTGTTTCTAAAGCAGTATTTATTTATTTTTATTTTAATCGCCAGTTTTCGCAAAGAAACGAATTTATATGTGAGATTTCAGGTGCCTTTAGAAGTGTTGGAGTCATTGCTGAGCAACTCTAGACTCTACAACGTCATTCTGGAAAACTACCCCAGTCTTCTGCTATGTAGAAGCGTGTCTGATAAGCAACTCAATGGGAGAGATTCAATACATAACTCTATGGGAGAGATTTGTACAAATAAAAGCGGAGTCACTATGTCAATGAGGTTACCTATCTCTGTCAATATTATTCGAATATTTTGTTAAATCCTTTTTTGTCATTGATATTTTTTTTATATATTCTTGAAACAATTGTCACGCGAATAGTCGAGTATTTAGTCGAGTATTAGTGTCGCTACGACATGTTTAATCTTTATTACGTTCGACGAAGGCTTAAACGAGCATCGGAATCGAAAACTATCACCGAACAAAGGAAAGATTCTTGCCCGACGTCCACTCAAGCTTCGACGAAGCCGGTTAGGAGAACATCTCGAAAAGAGACAGAGGAGAATAATCCGTTGCTGACAAAAGAAGTCGCGCCCACGGTAACGAACGGTGTGACTCTCGGTTAATGAATTCTATTGCTCGTCATAGCAAATCAAGCGAATACTTTCTAGGTCGGGGCGGCAGAAAGAAGGAAAAGATTGACTAGGCGTCACACCACAGACGAGCCGCAGACTAACGTTATCAGGACGGACTCGGTACCTTGGCTCAGACGTCAGTTCAGTACAAATACTCATTATTTCAAGGACATCCGGGTGCACAGAAATTCCGTCATGTATCGCGGCGCTTCCTTGAATCTGCGCAAATACAGACTGAGAGCGAGCAGTTGTCCCAACATCTATAGAAATAGTATGATCACGTTGGATAAGGAAGACGAACAGGTATTGGAGAAAGTGGTTATTAGTAGGGAACACGAGAGTTTGCGGGAGATCTACAGTTTGTATTCTTTCTTTCTTTCTCGCCTCTCCTTTGAATAGAAGTGGTACACCGAGCTGGTGGACTTGTTGAAGGGCATGGTGGATTTTTCCATGTTTCTCGAATTCCATTTCCTGCTAATGTCATTATCGACGATACTGCTGTTCACTTGGTTCATCGTGCCGTACTTTTATCTCGCGGAGCATCTGACTAGAAACGGTTACACCGAGGCCGATGCCGCTAATCTTCTCAGTATTATCGGCATAACCAATACGATTGGAATGGTAATCCTTGCGATTATCACGCAGAGTTTTTATGTTTATTCTTTCAAATAACAAAACTTTCTCTCATATCCGGTACTGTCGCTTTTTCTAGATCGTTCTAGGTTGGGCCGGCGATCAACCTTGGATGAATGTTGATAAGACGTACGCTTGGTGCCTAATCGCTTGTGGAGTGTCCACCATGTTGATGTCTGTGTTCACTTACAGTTACACATTACTATTAATAACCTCAGCTTGTTTTGGCATCTTCTTTGCCAGTAGCTTCAGTTTCACTCCCGTTATATTGGTGGAGTTGATCCCTCTGGAAAGATTCACCACCGCTTACGGCCTTACCTTGCTATGTCAAGGAATCGGAAACCTCCTCGGACCACCTTTGGCTGGATGGTTCTTTGACATTACGGGCACGTGGCAACTTTCTTTTCTCATGGCTGGCGGTTGGATTGTTGTCTCTGGCATCCTGATAGGTATTATACCATATACAAAGAATCGAAAAATCTTCGGCAGTGGACCAATGGAGATGGAACGAACAAATGGCGACGAGTGCTTAGCATAAAACAAAATATATATTTATTATACACATATATATATACATTTAAAGATTGAAAGTATTGTGCGCACGCACTTTACCGTCAAAAATAGAACAAAACAGGTAAAAACCGTCTTGGTGGTAAGTCATTTTTGTTCTTATATGTTCAATATTTCGTTTTTATTTAAGCGGAATAAAAAGTAATTGAATGTTTTAGAACAACAGTAATTTACCACTGGAAGATATGACTAATTATTAATTATAACAAAAAGACATAGTTAGAAAAAATGAAGTTTGATTTAAAGTACGAATCTCATTACACTTACATGGAATGAGAAATACGTCAAATGCGGTTTTCAAAATTTTGCTATATGTATTATTAGTGCAGACATCAAAGCATCTTTGACATCTTTCTCGTACTTATCTACAGCGTGCTTTTCTTGACATTGTTCTCTCGTACTTAATCTCAAATAGTTGTACTTACGCATAATGCAGCAAAATAAAATATACCGTTTACAATGAAAACTACGCTAACATATACGTATTGCACATGCGACGCAACGTATCCATATATCTAGCAGAAAAAATAAATATAAAAAGTGCAATTACAGTACGTAACTTTTGCAAAGTACGTAATTTTTCGCAAGAAGAATAATTGTTACAAGTTGTTAAATGTACTTTTACTCGAATTATATATAGCAGTACAATAAATATTTGCTGCAATAAACATAAAAATAAATCACGTTAAAATGGATTGTTTTATGTGTAAATAAAACATTTTTGCACGTCTAATTTGAAATTTTAGTGATATTCAGTTTAAAACACATCGTTTGAGAAAAGAAAGTAAGTTATGTGAAAAATAGATTTTTATCAATTGTTATCTGTTGAAATTGTTATTCGAAAGGTAACTTGATGCCGTCAATCTCTTCGTTTGTCAAATGTACAACTATGTGTATTTCTTGTTTTCAATAAACGTGACAATATTACACCAACGACATCAATTTAATTAGCTGCTTTTCTTTTCACAAAAACTTTGATGTTTTTGCATAAAAAAACAATAAAAAAAGATAACAAAGAAGAAACTCTTATTATTCCGTCTCGCGACGTTACGAGTGTAACGTTGTCTCAGTATCCCGGTGACGTCGTCGGATTGAGTAGATTAGGGCTCGGACTTCGACTCGGTAATCTCGGAACGCCTAGAATGGCGGCCAGATTGCGAACACTGTGAGGAAACGTTCTCGCGACGATAAAATGCTGAGGATTGATAAGTGCGTCTCCCATTATACCGAGACGTACTCCGTTTCCGTATCTGTGCAAAGTTATGGACATGTCTGGAAATAAAAATAGTACATATATTACAATTTTGAAATGAAAAAAATATATACAGCATGAGTAAAAACATATCGCGAGTGACGAAACGTACTGCAGTTTCCCTGAGGTGGACGCCAGTAAACAACCCCGTCCACGCCTTCTACGGGCAAGTCTCCGTCGATGTGCGTCAAGCACAGAGAATATCTTCTCGACAGTTGGTTCAGAAGCAATTTCAAGATAATGGACGGTATGCACGACGATATCACGCCGCGGGACGTTTCCGCTGCTGTGATCGCGTAAATCGCGCTCTGTCTCGATCTGGCTTCGTGAATGTTTCGTTGAATGACCTTACGAAATGATTGATTATACGTGTGAGCGAGCGCTGAGGAACGTGCGCTGTAACAGACAGCGCGTCGAGAATGTTTACCTGCAGTATCTCGATGAGGTCGTCGTGAAAAAATGGCGTTCTGGTGGGTAACGCGAGACACAGGATACCGCGGGTCTCGTGATTCCGCAGAAACACCTCCCACTGACTCACGAACTTCACGGTCGCGAACACGTCGTCCGGAATGCTGACGGCCGAATGCCTGAAGTATTCCTTCAGAGCGTCCACCGTGGCCGCCAACAAGACCTCAGTTTCCGTCGCGCCGGTTACATTGGCGATCTCACGCACCAGTTCGATGTCGATCTCCTCCGACCAGGCCACTACCTTTCTACCGCACGGCGAGATGGTTTGCAACTGATTCGACTGCGGATGCTTGAGGAACAGCTCCTCGATGACGATCTTGGGCGCCGTCACGGCTATCCAGCTGATGGACACCACCTCCCGAATGGCTTGAAACGTCAGTGGAAGGTAACACGACGCCATGTACGTCAGGGTGTCCGGGTAGCAATGTTTGTGCCGCGATTTTAAAGCTTGCAACTCCCGGATGAGCAAAAGAGGCGTTTTTAGCAACGATACAATCACAATGTACCAGCACCAAGCAACGCAGGAGCGAAGAACGCAGATCGGATTGACGGAATGCATAATGGAGTTGAATATTAGTCGGGGATTGAAATTCCTCTTGTCCGATTCGCGCTGAACGATCGACAGGAGCTTCAGGAATTTCAGCCCTTCTGAAAAAAAAAAAAAAAAAAAAAAAAAAAAAAAAAAACAAACAAACAGATGGGAAAGAAACGATTATCGTCTCAATGGCGATATGTATACGCAGCAAGAAAATACCTGTCCAGTTCTTTCAAACTGCACACCAGCATTATCATCGCGATCTTGGCGCACTGGAATATTCCTATTCGTTTCTTCAGGATCTCCGGCCGTTCGACTGGATCGTTATTGTAAAGGAAGTCGTTCCAGTAATTGCTGAAGCTCTCGCGGAGCATCTGTCGGAGACGCGGCAGAGCGGTAGGCTGGACGTACAGATTCGTGAAGGGCGAATCGCTCTCCTGACACGTCCAGTTGTCGGTCGAGTACTTCAACGGCAGAAAGTCCGCCAGGGTCAGGTGTTCCTGCCGCAGAAGCAGATGATGCGCCCGCACCAGACATATCTGTCGTTCTTCACCTCGCATCAGACAGCTCACCACGTGCACCTGCCACGGCGGTAGTTTTCGCGGAAGGAACTTGGACGTGACGTCGCTTATGTAATCCTGCGAACAATAAACAATGCGATATCGCACGTCAAGTGGAGATTCGCTCGCTCGCTCGTGCGCGCGCGCGATGATAACAACAGACGCGTCTGACCTGTATATTGCCTTCGGTGAGGAGACGACCGCGGAAGGAACATGGTGACTTTACGAGATGATTGTCCACGGAGAAGTGATCGAGTTCTCTCCAGACGTAGACGCTCCATCGCGTGGACAGAACCGACTTGAGAAATCTTCTCGTGGAGGTCAAGTGCATCAGGTGATTCCTCACTCCGTCCACGATCGAACGTCCTTGCACCAGAAGCGTGCATATTCCCTGCATTGTGATCACACACGTCGATCGATAAATCGAACAAAATAGGGTTCACGATTAGTAATACCTACGTGATTTCGTCCTTGGTCCAGGATACTTCGTATACTGTTCTCCTCGACAACAACATAATTCGGATACTTCCACTTGACAAACCGTATCCAATACTTCCTCGTCGACGTTACCGCTTGAAAATATATCAAAACATATTGACGCGATAACAGCGCGAATACCGTCGATATCAAAATACATCCGATCGAAATGATTCGCAATTGTATATGTTCGCGATGGGATTTTAATTGCGTTACGATCAGAGATAGAAACAAATACAATATTTTGTTGACAACAATTGTCGCGATCAAGTAACGCGCGTCAACGCGAAGATTTTTTGAATAAAGTTTGTAAATAAAGTTACGATTATAACGTGTCTTCGCAATCAGTCTAAAAACAATTAGTAGAAGTAAATAAGTCGATCGAACAATAAAATAATTACCTATGTATGCGGTAAGAAGCAGCGGAATCAAGAGTAGCGTTAGTGCGAAACTGAAGCCGAGATTCACCAGCCAAGTGACACCGATCATGACCTGTGTGATACACACACGCGACACACAATATTCGTCGACGTTTAACAATGCGGCAAGATCTCACGGGGACCGGAAGCGAACTGTAGTTTACTCTCGACCTTATAATGTTCAGTGATGTAAGTCGACGCGCGACGACAAGACGCGGCATCTGCGTACATAACTAGAATACAGTACGATATTATTTCCGAGACTGACCCCACGACCCGTTGCAAAAAAGGCAAAAGCAGACACTCACGAGATATTGGTTTCTTCATACATTCTCACGTTGAGCTCATCGAAAGTTTCTTGTCAGACGTTCGCGCGAGTTTATCGTCAATCAACAAGAAGCATACGGCTTCGCCACGCGGATAAGATAAGATGCAAGATGTTGCTTTATTTGTTAGACGAAAAGGTCTCTCGAGCGCGACATGCAAAAAAAAAAAAAAATAATAATAAACAAAAATAAAAAATTAGAAATTGTGATTAATGAGTGTAAGATAAACAAAACAAAGTATATGCTACTTGAAGGAATTTAAAGAAAATACAAATGATAAAAACTGAGTCGTCACAGCATAGAAGTTGTGTTTACAATATTGCAGAGACTCTTTAAACTCAGTGACGTACGTAGAACGTAAAATATAGAGGACCGAGAACGGAACCCTGCGGAACTTCTTTGAATATAGTTTTGTTGAAAAAGCATCAGTAGAAGAGTCACTCACAGTTCGACTCCTGCCTATAGAGATAGAAACTTTATCAATGCGCAGTTAGAAAAGTTCATCTCACGAAGTTTGAAGATTAATCATTGGTTCGTCATATTACCAAATGTCTCGAGGAGTCAGAAAACACGATGACATGAAACGGTGACTTTTCTTGCGTCAGCATGTTGACATCCATCCAGAACTCTGATGAATTCGCAGTTTGAGTTGAGTATATTCTCTTTCATAAGCGTTTTTTGTAAGAAGATCCCCACAATAGAGCTTCTTAGATTCTAAGTCCATCGTGTGTCTCGCAACAATGCGCTCTTGCGCAATACGCAAGTGATAGAAAAATCGATTTATATAAGGTTTCAATTCAGAAAAACGCAGAATAAGAGCAATCGAAAGAATTCGAGAGATATTTCATCTTCTTGACAAGACCGAGAGATAAATGTTTCCGATGTCCGTTTTGAATGATCAGTGAACGTTGTACCTATATCAGTCACTTCAATGAGACAAATGTATATTGCGTTCGTCTGAAAAGAAAAAATATTTATTTCTTTAACGTGTTATTTTCAAAATTTTTATCTTACGATCTGATCAGCTCACGTCAACTCTTTGAGATTGAATTCTTGAATTTTCTCTGCGCTTTTTTCAAAATTGAATTCGACGACGATACCATCGCGTTCTAATGTTACGACGAGCAGTTTAAAATTATGTATCTCTCACAAATTATTAGATTAGTTTCTCAGTAGCTGTATAGTGAGTTTTAATTTTTCAAATTATTATTAATCGCAAATGCGAAAAATTATACTGTGCACGCTAAGTAATATAATTGTAGATAACCAATACGCTAATTTTAATAGAATTGTAGATACAGTAGTGCCTCGCGTATTTGCCGCGTTTTTGCCTCAAGTATTTGCTGCGAGTTATCCCCACCAATTCCTAGAAGTGCCTCGAAGCA
>QVOA01017612.1:0-22741 GCA_014825685.1 Pseudomyrmex cubaensis | reverse complement strand
AAAAAAAAAAAAAAAAAAAAAAAAAAAAAAACAAAACAAAATAACAAAGAAGTAAAACTTTAGATTTTGAGACAAAACATTTTTAAAATACATATTTTTTTGTAATTATTTAATTTTGTACTTTTTTGTTTTAACTATCATAATTTTCTTATATAATTATATGTACTTATATCTAATTTTATTTTATTATATAATTCACTTCCATTTAATTATTTTTTAATGTGTATATAAATATGTACAAATGTTGCCGCAATTTCGACTCTTCAATCTGTTCTCTTATCATCGACACTCAATCCCGAAGACCTCCGTCACTAACTTGTGCGTGTTATATAAACGCTTCTTTCCTCTCGCGATAAACCTAACGTATACCTTATCTCTTAATTTCGAGTTGCGTTCCTCCGTGCGTGTATAAATGTGTATTCGTGTGTGCATGAATGTGTGTGTAAGAGCGCGTGTGTGTGTTTTCAAGGTGTTTTCTTGCTACCAGCCGCCCATATATATCGTAACATCCAAACCGACAATGGTGAAAAAAAAAACAAAAAGAGCCGCTTGCAACAGGTAGTCGCGATCGGTTCGACAATTCGCGTGTTTTCTCTCTATCGCGAACGACTCTCTCGTTTTTCCTTCTCCTCGACATCCTAATTCTAAAACACGGAAAATATGTCTGGGAGAAACGTTAAACGGATGAGGAAGACGGACGTGTCTCGCGCGCGGAAATCAGAAGCGAATCAGCAGTCGCCGATATCACACGTCCGCGATAAATCTAATCTTTGTGGAGATTTTTTGTTCGTTTCCTTGTCCCAGGTGTGTGCGACGCCTAAGGCCCCGATTAGGCAAGCAAACCGTATCCCGATCCTCAACGATATATACGATATAGCACAGATATAGTCATTTAAAACTCATCATATACATATATTTGTGTACGTCACACGCTTCCCATTCTTTCTTTCTCTCTCCGCGCCCGATCGCGCTCTTTTCCAATTTGTCTTCCGGCTTGTCCACGTGCTCCCGCGCTCTATCTCACGTCTCTCTCTTTATATGCAGAATCTCTCTCTTTCTCTATCTCTCTCTCTCTCACTTTGTATATAGAATCTCACGAGTGTGTATACTCGAGTTTCCGCGCCGCGCATTATACAATATAATTCATAATGGATTAATCTTCTCTCTAATTTATGTGATAATCCGTAACACGTTAGTAACCCTATATAGACTTATCCCTTATTAATAAAATATAGATTATTGGGATTCACACACAGAGCCGCTTGCGCATTTTGGACACACCTGTGTTTATACACTGTGATATATCAAATATATATAGTAGATATAAGTCGTGTGGATGTGTCTGTTGTGTAAGTGTATGTGTATGTCTGTGTGGACCTTGCTTGTTTGTATGCTTCGCGTACATATAGTAGTTTTCAGGTAGTTACCCTCTGTGTGTAGGCTAAGCTTCGTCTACTGCGTGGCTCTCTACCAGACTCTAAATTTCCTTTGGTCCGATGTCTCGCCGCGCCGCCTTTCCACCGCCCGACCGGAATCAACGGAACCCGCGGGATTCTCGCTATCCGTTCGATTGACAGCGAAAAATTCTTGTCACAGCGTTTTGATCTCTCAGAAACTCTCCGATCTCCAATAAAGGAGTCGTATCTTATTTCTCATACGAAAATCTTCACCGCCCGTTGATTTCTCGCGGTCGTTGAATCGCGGCAGTTTCTCTCTCGTATCTCATCCGCTTCGAAAGATTCGACTTCGGTCGAGAATTCGATCGATTTTTCGCGCGCGCGCGCGCGCGACGAGTCTGGGGAAATTACGGAGTCCGAATAATCTACGACACCATGTAGCGAGTGCTGGCTACTCCAACCCTCACCTCGGCCCCCCTCAACCCAGCTAATGATATAATCGATCTATCCGTCTACAGGGTGCCACCAATCCCTTGTTGATGATTTTGTTTTATCTCTTTGCCCATCACGCGAGGAGGCACCGTCCGAGCGAAACGGAGGAAGGCCGATCTAAAGAAACGTGTGTCGTACGCGCGCGACCAAGCCGAGAATACAATTGTGCGATTTACATGTATATATTTATGTATATATATATGTATATATAACGTCGGGCACCCTGTAGATATTCATCTATAGCCCCTTATATAGCTGCTCCGTTTCCGATTACGTTTCTACTATAATAATAATAATAATAATATTTCCCCTTATACGAAAGAACGACACGCGTCGTTTCGTGAAACGAGTTACTTTGGCAATAAACGGAGGGGGGGAAACCTCGCGCCGGTTTCCCCTTTCTGCGAGCAAAAGAGCTGATTGTCACCATTAGCGTGGTGGTTGTAATAATAATTTTTGCGAAAAAATAAACGTTCGACTCACTGGACTTTTTAACGCGGTGCTGAGTTAAAAAAAAAAAAAAAAAGATTCCGACAAAAACTGCATGTGTGTGTCTGATGTTTCGTGTGTTTGAATGAGCGAGTAGGCGTGTATATGTGGAATGTGCTAAGAAACGGCCGGAAAGTGACAAAATGTAATTAGCAACTTGGCGCGAATGGCGGATGTTCGACGGATTGCGACTCGCGAAAAGGGTAACAGAGGAACAAAGCTCCGAAATCGAATAATCGTGCTCCTTGCGAGAGAGCTCGGTTCAGGTACGCTTGGGAACGACATTCGTGCCCGGAAGTACGACTTGTGCGCACGGAAAGCTCCTCTCTCCTTGTTTCCCTTGTGGCGTTGTCACACGCTACGACGTTATCCTCTGCGATATGTAACGAAAATCGAGAAGAGAGATGTGAAAACATCAGCGCGTTGAGGATTGTATATGCAAGCGGGAGAAAAATGCGGCTCGAAAAGTGCGGCTCTGAAAACGCGAGCGCGAAGACGCTGTTGAAACAAGTAGCGGATAGAATATAGAAAGAACTCGAATATAAAATATATTCGCGCGAAAGTGTTTCTTTTTCTTTTCTTAAATCGCACGGCTTTTAAAATATTTAAATTTGTTTCAATTTAAAGGTGAAGAAAAATTTATCCGGTGAGAAATAAAAATTGCATCATACGCTGAAGTTTGTGTGTCGTGTTTGTACGTGTGTCCTGTGTGTTTACGAATAGGTATGTGTAGGTGTGTGTGTTCTTCCGTTTCTATTATTCACGATGAGTATTGGTTCTCGTGAAAATGTGCCACTCGCGTGTGATTGTAAGCGTTTCTCGCGGAACGCGCGTAAATCCGCGGTTGAAGAATGTATAAATGCAGTCCAAGTAAATAACGCGCGCGTAGTAGTAATAACAAACATCCATAGGTCGTCGACAGACACAGATCATAGATGCAAAGACTGGCCCCTTCGCTCATGCCCGGCTACTCGCTACGTCTCTAAACAACTAGCTGATTGGTCGGTACTCGATCGGCGAGACGCCGATTGGGGGTGGGGAGGAAGGGGAAAAGGACAAAACACAAGAAAAGAAAACGTTGTTGTTTGCATGTTGCTCGCATCATGTGTGTGCAGCACAAAACATCAGCACCCTGGGAATCGGCGTTCGCGCGATCGAACAAGGATATTCTGTTCGCACGGCTCACCAAGAGATCCCGTGTTAGTAGTGTTTTATAACGGCTAGCCTACTTTGGCACAAACATGCACGCACCATGCCCGGGCCGGCATTCGCTTTGTTTTCACAGTTTCGTCACTTTCCTGCCTTGTACGTTCGCCTTAATATAGAAGCTTCCTTCCCGCGCAATATACCTTCAATATATAGTTTAGTCGAAATACCATTACCTCACGATATACCATTTTCTCTTGACCTTTCTTCGTTTCTCTCGCACTCGCGCAATTACTCTCTTTCTCTCTCGCTCTCACTCAATTACACACCTTCGCACAAGAGTCACCTTCCAACACGCACTTTCACTTTTTTTTTTTTACTCTCCCTCTTTCTACTTCTCTCTACGATCAGTTATGTTATATCAGTAAAATTTAATTGACTCCAACAGAACATCGATTAGACAGAAACCCGCGGGCTTCGTCGGAGCGCGCGCGCGCGCGCGAAAACGGCCAGTTGCGGACCAGATTGATGTCCCCATTCGTGAACGGAGACAACACCGGAGGATCCTCGCGTTTCCCTCTACGTCTCGTGTGTGCTATGTAACTATGCCGTATGCCGGCTAAATCTTTGAATGCAGAGAATAACTCTACCGAGGATCCCGGCGGGAAACTCTTCAGAGACTCTTCGAGAACCGTCCCGACGGGTTTGCGCGCCCCCCCACTACAAAATCTCCCGTAAATTTGTGATTCTAATCAGATTTTTACTTTGTTTTTTTTGTCTACGTTTGTATGTCTACGGAAATGTCTGTTTCATCTAATGGCTTTTTTTTTCCAATAATGTTCGTTAAATTCGGTTTAATATATTTGGGGGAGATTGCTTTTGTGAGGGAACACGCTCTCACCGAACCGTTCGTTTCTATCAAAGGAATGCTTTTATATCAGGAACTCTCTCAACGGGAGGGACAGGATCGTATCTCGCGTCGCGCGATAGAGATCTGTTCTCTCGTCCGAGAGAAACATCTCCCATCTAAAAAAAAAAAAAAAAAAAAAAAAAAACAGCGTCCCGATCGGCCGCGATGAATGAAACAGAAAATCTCCGCGCGCGCTCCGCACGTCGCGAACTTTTTTAATTAGCGATATGTTCAACGGTTCACTTCTTCCTCTCCTAGTCAATTATACTTATCTAGTCAATTACTATATGATTAAAATCCTAACACATGCCTAAGCGTCTACTCTAAGAAATCTGGGTACTCGTATTTATGCGTCTTTCTGTTTGTGTGCGTGCGTCTGTAAATGTTTGCGTGTGCAAATCAAAGAACGGTATCATCGCCACTTGATACCGTTTTTCGCGCTCGCGGTGCGTATGTGTACGAGTGTTTTTGTCTGTGTATATGATAATTCCATAACCATACGGAGTCTCGATAAAGACGCGGATACGTGTGTGTGTATGTGTGTATGTGCGGGTGCAATAATACTTATTTCCTCAAAACTGAAACGTAAAAATGATAAAAAACGCGTGGGCCTCAGAGTGCGAGGAGAACTTGCCTCGGCCGAGCGCTCGGGCTCCGCTCGACCGCAGCTAAAAGAAGCGTCTCGTCCGTACGCGCCGGACAGTCGAGAATACTGGAGGTGTCTTCGAGGGACGAGGGAGAACTCGCCCCCGCGAAGAAGCGTTAAAACGCGGGGCTCGAACGGGGCCCCACACGCTCGGAATGAAAGTTCTCTCTTAATAGATTAAACTTTTTTACTTTTTAGCACGAACGACTTTGATAATTGCTTCGCTTCCGCCTTACGAACGGATCGATCCGCCGGTCACCAATGAGAACGCGACTTCCAGAAGGTTCTTCCGGAGGCGACTGATTGCCTACCAATTTTTTTTCTTACGTCTAGTAGTTTATCTATTTTTTTGAATTTCATGACTTTCGCAACGTAATAATTCCGGCAAGGACGATCGGTTCGTCGGCGGAGAATTGATTAATGTCTCATAAAAGCATGCAAAGGGTCCCGTGACGTACATAATTGGCCGTTTCTCAAATAACACACGCCGTTTCCGTCGTTACTCGACGCTTGACGTTCGTCGATTCATCATATTGTCTCGCTCTTCGAACGGAACGGAAGCCACGAAGAAGTGTACGCTTGATCGCGCGTTGGTCGTCAGAAGAATGAAGATTGTCTCGCGGGAAACGTTGCTTGGTTCACTCGATTGTCGGTCGCCCAATCGCGCGTGATTGTACGACGAGCGATTTTCGCTTCGTTCTTTATTCTCGTGTTTGTTTTTTTTTTTTTTTCATCTCTCTCTCTCCCTTCCTCTTACGCGTATGCTCGTCGAACGAGCACGCTGACGGCGATGTGTGAACCTGGCTTCGGAGCTGATATTATTACCGGGCGCGCCCGTCGCGCGAGACGGTCGCCCCTCTTGTTTGTGTCCACGCAACTTTGAAAAACCTTAATCGTAATCGGCGTGGCGGTCCGTAGAGACCGCGCGCACACACAATCGTGGAGATTTTACATGTACAATAATATATATCTTTTTTTTTGTTTTTTTTTGTTTTTTTTTATATCTGCCCTAGACATTAACTCTGTACAAGAGTCGACTGTTTTCCAAAACTGTGTCGCTTCCCGTGTTTAGAACCCTAAACATTTTTCTTCAAATACTTTCAACACTTTCGCACTTGTTTGTTTTTGCTACACTTTCTCTACATTACATTATTATTATTATTAACCTGGCTGTCAGATTCTTTGCTTCCCGTTTCCTCTAAACATCTTCCTCTCTCTCTCTCTCTCTTTCTCTCTCTCTGCGATTCTGTTTCGTTTCACACGACGGTGAAACGACGGTGCTCTTTTATTACTGCACGCTTTCGCGTGTGATCGCGGTCTTCCTATCTTTCCCTCTCTCTCTCTCTCTCTTTCTCTTTCCCCCATGATTCGTCATTTGAAAATGTTGCCTCTTATCTCTGTTTTTTTTCTTGTTTTCTAAAATTACGAAATCATCACGATCAAACCCGCATCTCAGAAGCCAACGGAAACTACCTTCGGGAAGGCCGTCTTCGCGAAATTCGTCTTTCTCTCTCCATCGCTCGCAGCCCTGGTACATTCCCGCAAACACCCTAGCGACCCTCGAATCGAATATAGAAATCAATCAACCGGATGCGGAAAAATCACGCACACGTGTTGTAAAGACGTCCCAACAAACAATGGCAAGGCCTCGAAAAAAGCATCCTAAGCTCGCGGACGAGGTAGTGCCTGTGTCTACTTGTCTTGCTGCTGCTTCCGCTGTTGCTGCTTCGGTGTCCGAGTTTTGCGCGATGCAAGTCTCATATGGGGATTGTTTTTTTTTTCTCGCATATAAATGCAGTCAGCCGAGATAAGCAGCGTCGCGACTTCCACAGGAAACGAACGAGCACCTGAGCATATTCAGCTGAGGAACCATCAGTCATAGACCGAAGCGGGTGACCAAAGGGGGACTAGGGCGTAGGGTTGGTACCACTGCTGCTCGTGCGGTGGCGATTCTTGTTAGATGTTGCTTTTGGAGAACGATACCCTCAGGTGGTTGGACTCGCTGAGCTGGTAGTTGTGCATTTTCTGCGAAGGTAATAAAAAACAATCGACTTTTAAGCAAAACGATCGAAAGTTCGTTTTCAATAAAAAAAGTGAAAAAATTGTTTGCGTCTCTCTCTCGAGAAGTAAATATAAGACCGTAGGGAGAGCAACCGATATGCGTGTCTCTCTTTTCACGACGGAGCTTAGAAGGGAATTTTACTCCGCCGTCCCGGAAAGTTAGGATTATCGCCCGTCGCGAAAGTAACGACTTAATTGCGAAGCTACTTACGATCAGCGCAGCCACTGCGTCGTCCATGTTAGGCAGCTGTATGAGAGCCATCTTCCTGTCCTTGGGGAAGAATTTGAAGTTCTTGACGGTGAAGCCGTTCTTGGTGAAGGCTTCCTTGATCTCTTCCTCAGCTACCGTAGCTCTAAAATTGTAAATTGAACGGGTGTCGTTGAGAACGTCGTCACGTCGAGAAAAACTGCAACGAATGTTGAACAACCAACGTTACTCACGGAATGTTTGATAAATGCAGAGTCGCGCTCGGCGGATAGATGTTCTGATAGTTCTTCGAGCCCGGTTTCTTGAACCGATGCAACGTGCTGTTGGTGTAATCTTTCGTGAGACCCGCGTCCGGCTGACCTTCTTTTGGCAACTGAACCGTTTGGTGTTTGCTGAGCATCACTTTGATCTGCTTCCCAAACACTCGTAACTTGTCCATGTGGGTCAGCGCTGTATAATGTAAATTTTAAACGGACGATGTAATCACAATTACAATCTCATATCGGACAAAATTATTGCAAATCTAAAATTAAAATTATTGTAACAGCAAATCTCTAAATTTATCTCTAAATTAATTCTCGACTGCGGTTGCAAAACGCGACATCTCGCGCGTTTTCCTCCCATTTAAATTTTAAAAATATAATCTCCTCTCCGAGCTACATTTAGTTTAGTAAATAAACCTTATGCGAAAACATTTTAATTTTGCGTGATTTTAAATTGCGCCGCAAATGGCACACCTCGCGAAAAAGAATTGCACTCACCTAAAAGCGCCTGATGAGGTTCGGCCATCTGTATTAGTGCCGAGTCCTTTTTGTTGTAGAGGATTTTCACGCGCTGTACATCCCCGTAAACGCCTATGTGCACAATATGCAAATTTCTTTTTTTAGTAAAACTCGAACGGCATACCGCGATATGCTGTTTTATAGAGACTGCGAATCTAAGGATTGTCGAAGATAAAACGGGACAAAATATATATGTATATATATATATATATATGTTCGGTCGATCGAGATCTGGGTACGATCGGATCTAAGATTCGGGACATGCAAGAGACGAAGCGATTCGGCTGAAAATTATATTTCATGTTTCGAGAGAACAGAAAATACTACCCTGATATTTAAACGAAGTATTGAATATTTCAACATTTCTTTGAATTAATATTGTTATTAATTTAAACCGCAAAATACACGCATTAAATTTATTTCGCCTCTAAAGGTGCGTATGTTTCAGAGAAAAATTTTAATTCAATTTCTCCCTTTAATGACGTCCCGATGAAGCAAACGTAACGTTAAAAAATAAAATGCCTTTAGAAAAAGTAAAAATAAAAAATTGCCAAAACAATAACAAGACTTATCTAATTATCTTTTACATTTTACATAACTTGATTCATAATAAATTCGCATAACACAACTGTACGGTTAATTGGACAACATTTTTACGAAATTGAAATTTTAATTTACAAAATGCGTTTTGCGTAACGTGTACGTAGGTATGTGGTAGTAACTTTTGCTCGTTCGTCTGCAATTATTACATCCGAGAACATCCCCGACAATATCGCCGGCAGCCGAATCGCCGCGCGCCTCGTTAATAGTGAGTTTCCTAATGGAATTACGTAAAATAAGCGAAAGCTTACGTAATATTAAGGTTGTGTGGAACTGATATTAATAAAATATTAATGAAATAAATTTAAAAAAGAGATGCTTGGAAATAGAACAGAGTGTGAGAGAACGTGTTTCGGTTGGCGGCCGATAAACACGGCATGAACGAGTGATCATGAACGAGCGAATGGAGTAGCTTGTAGTAATAAAATAAGTTGAAATCACGAAAATATATCGGAAGAATATCGGATTAAAACGTTAAATCAGAATATGTTACAGCGAATATCTCGCGAGAGTGTAAAACATGACGAGAGAAAAGATATAATGACGATGACCAAGACAAGTGAGCTTGTTGAAAAGAAACTAAACAAAAACAAAAACAAAGAAAAAAAAGAAAAAAAATAAAAACCAAAGAAAAAGGAAGAAATATTCTTTTTCTGTATGACGTAATTCTCGGACGTGACGATCGTGTGAGAGAACGTTTGCGTTCGTGTGCGTGTTTGTCCGTGTTTGTGTTCGTGCGCGCGTGTGTGTGTACGCGGTGCTTTATTCTCATCACGAAGAATATTTGTATCACGTGACCGGAAAGAATTGGAGTTTCTTCCGAATGCTTTGTATTAGCTTATTGTTTTCTTTTTTTTTCTTTTTTTTTTGTCTTTTAACCGCGCGTACGTGTGTCCGAAAATGTATGTGTGTGCGTGTCTATTGTGTCGCGCGTTTTTTCGAAGACTCTCGCGTGTGCGTGTCAGTGTAATATGCGTGAAGAAGAGCGCGAGGAATGTAGAATATAATAATTAATAATGTAATATAATTAATAATATAAATGTGGAGACGTACCAAACAGGGTAAAGAGAGCGTCAGGCGTGACCATCTACACAGAGAACAGACAGAGTCCAGTCAGTAGTCAGCGAGTATAATAGGATTCAATGTATAGTGTTGGCGCGCGCGCACAGGATTCGCGTTTCTATTTTTTTTTCTTTTTTTTATTATCGGAAAACGAAGACACGTATCGTGCCAAACGCGGATTACGTCTCTGCTGTGACACAAAAAAACGGATATCGACGCAATAAAAAAGTTACGGCGTCTTTACAGTTTCGATCTCTCGAGCAAGTAGTTCCCGAGTGTCGAAGATGATGATCGCGATGTCTGTAATATCTCGTTTGCGATCGAGAATCGCGAGATCCGGTCGTCATATTACACGAAGCCTGTGCGCGACGCAACGATAGTAGTACACACAGTTATAGTACAGTAGTGACAAGTTGCAGCTGCGAAGTGTGACGTCGACACACAGTTTCTTGCCGAGGCGACATTCATCATCCCCAACGGCTTCTTACGCGCGATAATGTTCGCGAGTTTTTAGGCTCTCTCTCGAAACCCCGTTACTGTTGTTTGTGCCGATTGCGCGAAGATGCCACGTTGTATACGTCCGGAACAAAGGATTTAATCGAGCCAAGCGTGTTGTTGAAGCCGTTGAACAACACGATGAGTGTCGCCTCTCGCAGAAGGTAACGTCGTATAGTCGACGACGCTACGAATTAATTAGGACGCGGGATGGTGATTCTTTTTTTTTTTTTTTTCTTTAGACGTTGGAGTGACATTTGTATGTGTGTTTCGAAAAATGAGCGGGGGGCAAGTAGGGGACAGAGTAGTCAAAAAGGGGAGTCTTTCGTGACGAAACAGGGCGCATACGCATCGCGGCTCGATCCTTCCATCTAGCACCAGCGAAACGATCTCGAGAAGAATTCTGTGATTTAACGCACAAAATATTAAAAATTAATTCAACGAAATTGTCTCTCGCGACAGAATTTAACAAAATAAAAATTCAACGACACGCTGTTGTTAAATTTGTTGATAACACGTGTCTGAATTTAATCTAACCTCTTATTTATATTCTCACAAATTATTTTAATTGCAGTTGTGATAAATAATAATATAATTCAAATATAATTTGTCGCGTTTTTTTGCGTGTTCTTCAGAGACAAATGACTTCTCAGCGATCGTTGTGCGGAAATCGCTGCTTTGCGTAGCTTGGCAAGAGAGCTAGCTTTCCCATTTTGCGAATATATCTCGAGACCGTTCGGAAGCGGCTCGGTGGAAAGACCGAGCCAAAGGATCGAGAGACTGCGAGGGGGGTTCGTCTACGTAGCACTACGTATCGTATGTAACTCGCTCGTTAGGCCGTGTAATTGCACGTGTGTGCGCGTCTATATGTACGCACACGTACGGATACGTGTGCGTACATATACACCGATTCGCAGATGTGCGAGAGAGCTTGCGGTCGCGCATTGTCGCGCACTGAGAGAAATAGCGTGTGTGGCGGAGTCTCTTACGAGGGAGGTTGCGGGCGAATATGTACGGAGAGTACAAGGAGAGCCCCGAGAACGACTCGGAACGAGAAGAGAATAGAGAAAGGGGAGAAGTGAGAAGGTACAGAGAGATAAAGAAGAAGAAGAGGCGCGGTGGTGGTTACGTCGCGCGTATATACGTGTGTGCGTGTGTGCGAGGCGCGGCGTGTCTCGCGATAGTAGAAAGATACGGCGAACCTGCAGAAGCTCGTTTGCTTGTTTGTTTGTTTGCTTGCTTGCTTGCTTGCTTGCTCTCGCGCTCGCACACACACACAGACACACATACGTCGCATAGAGACACGACAGATGCCACACACGCTACATAGGTATATTATTCGCATACGACACACTTATCCACGCGTGACTGCGAGGGGGAAGGAGGGCGGCGGTCTACTTCTCTCAGTGCTCTCTACTGCAGTCTACTCGAACCGCGCGGCGGCGACATCCCCATTATGTGTCGTGTGCGTGCGCGCCATTTAACGCTTCGTCTCGCTAAATGCACGTATCGCCGTTGAATCTACATTGTATTCATTGTTCCGTGTTTGCATTTAGTCGGAAACTGACTTCGGAAAATCAATCACTGTGCGAGAAACGCTCTGGTGCAATTTCGCATAGAAGATGTAGAATAACACGCGCCGAGACGCGCGCGATCTGTGTGTACGTAGAAAATACGTGCATATTACACGTTAAATATGTATGTACATTATTCCGCACTTTGTCAATGTAATAAATTTGTCCCCTGAAAATACCCACGCGCCCGTGGGAAGCCGGTTGCGAACGAGACGAATAATTAAATCGGCGCGACGACGCCTGGAAGAGCGTCGGAACTTCCGCCTCGCGGCAGGCTCGGTATTCCGCGCGTTTGACGAAGAAATAAAAATACACGAAGAAAATTTTCCGTCGAGACGTTACGAGAAAACGTCTTTTTTACTATTTTTTCTTTTGTAACGCGTTAGTAAATTTTCCAAAGAACAAAAAATTCTTAATTGCGTCCGTGTTTTTCTTTCTTCGTGTACAACTTGTGCCGAAGATTTTGTACGGCTTACTCGTCGTTAAGGAGCGGGCATCGGTGTAAATAAAGAGTTGGGAGTTTCCGAAATTTCGAGTTACTTACCTCCTCGTTGAGGTTGCTGACAAGCAACACCGCCGATGCCTGCGCGCTTCCCTGCACTCGCACACCGAGACCGGCAGCGCCGAGAGGAAATCCACCAAGTCCGGCGAGTCCTCCGGCCGGCGGTACACCGTTGTACGGACCTGCCAGGGGCGAGGGGAGGCCGTGCATGGCGGCAAAGGGCGTGGGCAGCACGCCCGGTGCCCCTGCAATGGACTCTACTTCAAGAAGGTCAGGTCGCGTTATTATTTTTGACGACATTGCGTTGAAGAGAACATTTCCAGATGGAAAGATATTAACTAAGTCCGAACGAACTGCGTAGTACAATTAGATTTGAAACAAAGTAAAGATGGAAAGAAATTAATTAAAAAAAAAAAAAAAGCTAAAGTTATAAAATTAGAAATTAGAAAGTGGTACATGAAAATATTTTTACAATAAACTTGTTCTGATTCGAGCGACAAATGAATTTCCTCTGCAGAGAAAATTTACGAAGCTTTAATTTTACGCTGAAAGTTATTTTTGTAGCAGCTCGACACACTCGATATGTTGTTTTTACAAAATTCCTTCCTCGGAAAATCTCGAGCAGCCATTCTTGATGTTTGACCGTCCGTCGGCGCGGACCTCCTAATCGTCAGTCATGAACGGACTGTTTGCGCAACGAGATAGGACGCAAAGTGGATTACATCGTTACAGATTAAACACCAACAACAACGCCGTAAAATTAATTTAACCCAAACAATCGTCGGCGGAGCGTGTAATTTAAACTAGCGTTGTCGCAGGCGCGCCGCGGACGCAAAAATCCCGACAATTCGGCGCGGCAAGCGCGGATATATCGCTTTCGCCTACCGCTACTTTGTAATTAATTAATTTATCCGAGAGGAGATAATAATGTCCCGACCGGTAGCAAAACGCAGGACGGACAGAACAACGAAGGTTGAAATGTACTAGCAATTTGTCGCTAGCATCGTCATAATGACAACAATAATAATAATAGTAATAATAATAATAATAATAATGCTAATAATAATAATAATTGTTATTATTCGACAATATATCGTCAAAGTGATGGCAAATCGGTGCCGCTATTATAATGTAATTAATTCCAATAAACGCAACGTCACACAATCACGCTCATTGTTCGACCTTTCAATTGCATATTTCTCACAAAATTGAGAGCCCGCAAGTGCGGGAGCATTCTAAACTTATTCACAATTCATTTAACGATGATGATGAATTTTGCGAAAGAGTTCATTGCGCGGTATGTACTACATATTCAACTATATATTTGCAATACTACATATATATATGTATATATGTATATATATAATATGTATATGTATATATGTATATATATAATATATATATATACACAATGCAGAAATATATAACACACGCAATCATTGTTTGTTCGCGCGCACCGATCATTCGGAATTGATTTTTATCCAATTTTGTCCGGTCTAATTGGCGTTTAACTACGATGAATTTTGAAAGCCTCTATTGAGAACTCCCGTATTTAACTATTAACAGATTGAATCATTATATGAAATCGCGCAAGATTAATATTCATTGTTCAGGCTACAAATAACGTTTATATATACTCATGCGCGCGAGTTACAATTGTTACGTATTTATAAACAATACAATTTATTCGGTGAAACGAATGCGAGCGAAATATTTCAAAAACGTAGCGCAGAGATAAATTTTATACAGCGCGTTTTATCGGTTGATAAAAAAAAAAAAAAAAAAAATTTAACGTGCTTCATAATAGATGAAGAAACTACAAGAACGGCTGCTGGAGAACATTTTCCAAACAATAAAACAAAAACAGAAAGGAATACTTTCCACTTAAGTTTAATTTCTCAATACAGTTTTCGGAAAAATGTAAAACTTTTGTGAACTGACAATTTAGACTACACTGATTTTTACACGCAATATACTCACCGGGAATTCTGGCACGTGGCTGCGAGCCGGCTCCCATTAGCAACTGGGGTAGCAATTCGCCGCCGAGAGCGAGCGACGCGGCGTCGAGATTTGCGTCACCGGTCGGAAGATTCGGGTTGGTGTAGTCCCGCGATTTGTCATTGTTATACTTGACGTTGAGGTTTTGCATCTTGCTATAATCGATGCGCAGCGTGCAGCAGGAATTGTAGACGTTCTGACCGTCCAGCGACTGCGCAAAAAATCGTGAAACAATTCTCCGTCACATTTGTTTCTGATTCATTTGGAGAGACGTTGTCAATTTTGTGAAACTTCAATAAACTTAATACAGATTCAAGAAAAATGTTTTGTCTTGTTAAAAAAATATATAATATATATATACAGTAGTGTGCCGAAGCAAAATGGATCAGTTCACAGCAACGCGATCAGAGAAGAAAATCTCAGAGCGCACACATCCCCAAAAACTTGGCCACAGTGCAAAGGGAGAAAGTTAACGAGGATGCTAAGCGAGAAGTTTCGAGAACTTTAATTGCAATCAAGAGAATTCGATAACGTTGTAAAACAAAAATAACCAGTTGCTTCTCAATTTCCAAATTTTCGGCGCAATTCTCGCGATTTTGGAATTGAACGCGAAGGTGCGTTCGCTTTGGACGCTCACGCGTCCTTTTGAGCGTCAATCCGTCATTGTTCTACATTTTGAGCAATAAAGACGGACTGACGCTTAAAGCGCGTAAGCGCCCAAAGCGAACTCGCCTCGAGAGAGATCTGAGCGTCCGTCGTCGACGGGGTGCTCTCGCGCGCGCGTGCGCGACGGCTTCTGGGTTATTATGAAATTTAGCGTGGCGAGGGTTTGTTTGTGCGAATGTTGTCGTGCGCTCGACGTGGACGCGGGCGGTTTTGGGATCGCGGCTGTTTGAGCAGCGCGTGGCCGGCGCGGCGCATATTGTGCGACAGCGTTTCCGTGCCGCATATACGTGGATTGCCGACCACCACCACTGGGGGGGGGGAGGTATAAACGCGAGTGCGCGTATACCTGGCCGCGCGGCTCGCTCTATATTTACACGGGCTAATGAATTTCGTACATAATTACCGGGTCGGCTTGCGTCGCGAGCCTCCGGCGCGCGCGCCGCGGTTTCTCTCTCGCTCTCTCCGTTACTCGGGGCAGTTTATTCACAGTCGACGAGGCACCGTTTGCATAATCGACAAACGGAGGATCGATCCTCGTCCGCGAAGTAAATTTTTCAAGGGGAAGAGGGGGAAAAAAAACAACCGCGATTAATGAAAAGCGGCCGAGGTCGCTTGGAGATCCGGAAAAGCCCGAATGGTTGCGCACGGCATTCGCGAGAATAATCCAATACAAATTCGATTTTGTTGCGCGATATGATATATAATCGAGAGAATATAAGAGATTATTTGTTTATTACGCACGGCCGCGTTTGTGAAATTCGCCCGAGGCGCGCCGTTTAATTCGATACACACCTGACGGTGAATTTTATTGGACGCGAATAATAATTCGGAGAGAACGACAGGTGTATTATACGCAATCAAAAATCAGTTATCACGTCGAATCGTCGTAATTGGCGATGTGTGACACGCGCAATTGCCTGTCGTTTGTGTTCGCGCTCGCGTTCGAAACTCCGATATTAAGGAAAAAAACAGAAGAGAGAGAGAAAGAGAGAGAGAGAGAGAGAGGGGAGGACAAGAGGAAATCGAAGAGAGGGAGAGAGGAAGGGGGAATCGGGAGTTGAGCGATATCCGCAACAAAGCTAAATTAATTTTCTGTCTTGCGCACTGGCGGGGTGGTTCGCGGCGAAACCGATGTATTTCAAGCGAATTAATTTTCCCTTTGATCAGCGCACAGGTTTACTAGTTTGCGGCGTCGAACTCGCGAGTGCGCCGCGGTGAGAGGAGTGAAACAGACAGAGAATAGAGAGAACGAGAGATTTCGAACGAGAGAGGGGCGTGGAGAGGGTGAATTCGAACCGGCGGCGCACGGCAAGTGATAGAAGTTTCTCTGGCGAGCGCTTCCCTGTGTACATACACAAATGCGCGATGGCTTGTCGTGTTGCCGATCGTGAAATAGGTAGCAGCGGATAACACGCCGCGCATCCCGTCCGCGCGCGAAAACATCGCGCTGACGCGGTTAAATTCCGCGCGTAACGAGACGAGACGCGCAAAACTTCATAAAATACAACGAGGTTTGTAACGCGGATCGCGTCTCGTTGTTGTAAATGTAAAACCCTTTCAGACCCGCGCGGATTTTACACCGTTGTTAGAAACAGTGTAGCTTTTTTTGTTAAAAACAAAAAAAAACAAAAAAAGAAACGCTGTCTTAATTAAGACGTTCTTGCGCGTACTTGTTAAGCACGTTACATCTTCTTCTCAAATTAATACAAGATTTTACACGCGACGGTAATTGAGAAATAGAAGTAGGTTAAGTAGTGCATTCACACAAAGTATTTTCGATATGTATTTACACACGGCAGAAGATTAAACTGCGTCACACACTCTCATCACAAAAATCGAATATCTCAAACACACATAAAAAGAAAAAACTAACAAAAGAGTTCGCAAAGAGAAGCTGAGTACATATAAATCACATCAATTAAATGTATGTACAACAGGTCCCATTTATTTAAGGGGAAAACGTGTGCGATCAGACGTGTAAGAGGGCGAGAAGTTAATGTACTACATCGTCCAGCGGACGAAAGTCCGCTGAAAGAGTTAATGAAAAAAAAAAAAGAGAGAATTTTTTGAGAAGTTAAAGAGAAGTTCGGCGGTGCAAAAAATTTTCTTCATCCCTTAAAAATTGAAGAAGTGAAAAAGATGAAATATCTTTTAAGTAAAAAAAAAAAACAAAAAAAAAACACTATTCTATATGGGTACAACGTGCGTTGTTAGCAGAAATTAGTTCAGGGAGGACGGGAGGTTGGAGAAAGTTCAGAGAACAGAAGCCAACACGTAGTACATCTTTCAGTTTTTAAGCAGCGTCCCAGTCTTAAACGCGCGCGCTGCGGCAGTTTCTCAACTTTCCTTAAAGAGAGAAAAGTGTGGAAGTAGTTATCGTGTCAGTACACGCGGGGCTCTTTAATTCACGATTACAGGGATGAAACGATTATACAAGAGACCAGAGACGGGTGAGGGAAGGGGGACGAGAAGAGATGAGGGAGGAAAACTACAGGTGAAACAAAATTTACGGCAGAGACACAACTCGTAGTACCTTAAGCAGCGGCAAGTTTAATGCTACGGCTTTCTCAACCTCCTTTAAAACAAAAAAAGAGAACAAGTGGTTATCATCGGGATGTGGCGCTGTAAATCTTTGCGGAATTTAAACGATTACGGGGATTATATACGGGAGTGAAGCCGCGCGATATTAATGACGGAGATGCGACTCCGCGCAAATATCGGCGCGAGTGAAGTCTGTGTAATATGATTTTACGGAGGGGAAGAGAAGAAAGAGGAAGAGCAAAGAGCGCGCGAGCTCTATGATCGGGACCGGCGCATCTGCCGTCTCGGGAATTAATTTGGTTTGTAAAGCAACCGATATTTCCATAAATCGGAGAGAAAATATCGTCCATCGGCGACGAGAAACGCGCGCGCTAGGGGAGAGAGAGGTTTCCCTCACGTTTCCTACCTTTCCGCCAAATCAATCTTCCGATCGCGTTCATCGAGCTCGCTTCCGGTAATTAATCGCCTCAGTCTTTCCTTCGAAGAAGGCGCGGCGGAAGAATATTTCCCCGGCGCGAGATATTCCGGCGGGAAAATTGCGATCTGTCCCGTGGGAGAACTCGCGGCGGATTATAAGCACCGTCCGGCGGCATGATGAAGAAAGCAAATAGAGGAGGGGAAAAAAGAAACCGAGAGAGAGAGAGGGAGAGAGGAGAAAAAAGAGAGGAGAACAACAGACGCTGGTGATGTGACGGGAGAAGAAAATAAAGGGAGACGAGGAAGAAAAGTGAAGCGAAGTCGAGTGGATACTTACGAATTTAGCTGTTTGTGCCGACAGCATGTCCGAGTACTGTATGAGGGCCTGGAAAGAACCTGAAACACACAGAGAAGCGATAAAAACGACGTGAGACGACGTCTGGCATGTGAATTTTACGCGAGACGCGCGCGGTTCTTCGCGAAAGAATAACCGCGGCTCTCTGACACACGTTATATACATTCGTCGCGAATGCTCGATGACGCAACACGGGAGAGAATCATCGAGCAGGATTGCTATTAATAGCAACGCTCCGTTTATTTTCTCGTTTCCGCTTTTCTAAGGCTACATTACACCCGATGTTGCAATCGTGTATTACATAAACAGAAATATGTTTGTTCACTTAATGAAGTGTTTGCGTCAAACAAGAGTCGATGGTTGCCGCGAACCGTATGAAACAACAAATAAGCTGTGCGTTTTGCGCACCCGTTGCAACGGGTCTCTCTAAACCAAAACCTTTTCTACTTATTATGTATGTGCACGCGCGCTCTTTTCTACATCGTTCAAACGTTGGCACAAAGCGTTGGAAATATTTCCAAATTACGCGCGGGATTGGGTGAAGAATTTCACCGAAAATGTACAAATTGCACTAACGCAATAGCGATCGTTTTTGCAATACACACGCCGTTCGGGCTGAAATCGAATGTAAAAAACTAAAGATTTTTGATAATACTCCATTTGGCATGTGACACAAAAAGGCTTGTCGTTAAACGTTGTTCGAGGCGCGCGCGCGCGCGTGTGTGCGACGATGCGTAAAAAAGCGGTGATTTGTTAATTTAGCGCGTGGCGAATGTAGCGAGAAACTAACTCTGTCATGATAATACGTTTTTCCCGCGGGACGCCGGAATTGTTTCGTTAGCGGTGTTGTGTGACCGAAGTTCCAGCCGGCGGCTACGCTATTTCATTTTCGAATTTGCTCCACCGTGATAATGGAACTCTTTAACTGTAATACACCGAAGCTCCGAAGTGTGTGTCTGTGCGCAGCGTGCGCGCGCGCGCACGATGACCGCAATTTCGCTGACAGAGCCTTTTATTTCCGAATCCGCGGCCATTGGGTATGGAATTAATCCCGCGCGAATCAAGTAGAGAAACGCGCGTTCGAAAGCACATGCACACTGTGTAAATTCTCTACGCGCGATTTGTTATTAAATAAAAAAAAGACGCGCGTCTCAAAATAATAAATATCGCGCGTTTAACCACGGGTAATCCCGCCGCGATATTTCCCACGCGTATTTTCTCAAACACGCACACAACCAAATTTTTTTTTTTTTTTTTTTTTATCAGCGCGCGAACGTTAAAATATTATTTCTGCGCGGCGAAAGACTGTGTATGAAAATGTACGAATGAGCACGTCACACGGTGTTCCATTTCGGTCCGGTACCGCGATACGGTACCGCGGAAGACAAACAATCACGAAGAAGATAAACGTAAAACCGCTATATAACGCGGGAGAGGACGTTTCGTAAAGTTAAATATTTCGAAGTCCCCCCTCCCTCCCCCCGGCGTGCGCTTTTCGCGTGTCCAGACCGCGGCGAGTATATAATTGATATTAAATCTTGATTAAACGAGAAAACGCGCGCGCGTCGCAGATCCGCAATTTCGCGAGTTTTAATTTTCGCGTGCGCGTATGTATATACGTCGTAAGTATACGTCGAACGAATTCGCGAAACCCCCCAGCTGTGTTCGAGCTGCGGCGCGCGGATGTATATTTCATTACGTAGGAAGCCGCGTATGATACGAAACAAAGGATCGGCCCGCGGCGATGCTATTTAATTTTCGAATCTGAAACGAGGAAGCTAAGAGAATTCTCTTCCTTTCCCCTCTCTGCCCCTCTCTGTGGCAAAGCCGCCCGAGCGTCGGGGGAGTAAAAAAAAGAAAAAAAAACCGCGAGCTGCACCTCGACGCTTTACAATTTTCCGACGACAATCGTCGCGTCAGCGGTAATCGCCGTGATAACGTTTACTTTTGCTCTCGCAAATGTAACTCTCGGTGCTGTTACCACTCCACGACGGTGAACCGAACGCGGAAAAGTGTGCTCATTGAAAAGTTTCTCATCGAGCTCTTGCGCGCGCGCTTCGAAAAACACAAGGTTTCATTGTAAGCGGAATAAATAACACGGGCAAAGCGGTAATTTGCTTTTATCCTTTAAAACGTCCCGACAATTCGCTTTCGTGCCGTTTACACAGTCGGTATAATCCGCTCGCTGTGCGCGTGTGCGTGCGTGTGCGACGTTCGAAAGGTAATTGAAACATCACTCGAAAAATCTCCTGCCTCGTCGGTACTTTACTCGCGTAAAGAAAAAAAAAAAAAAAAAGCACTTGCGATCACATCCGTCGTGCGAGATTGTCGGAACGAGATGTGGCCGAGTTGTTGTATTTCCTGGACTCTTCCGGAAAAACATTTCTCTCTTCTTTGTATCTGCAAATACACACATGTCGCGGTTGCATATCGGTAAAACAAAAAAAACACTTCCTCGATACAGACAAACGTAACATTTATTGCGAGAGATTACGCGATTAATTTATATCGATCGATTATTTAAAAACTGTATGTTCGGTGTCGAATTTATCGCGCGATGCATTCCTGTTACGAGAATGTTTCAGAGACGCTTCGTGTCGCGATTTCGAAAGTATGTACCTATAGCGCACAGCCCGAGTACGCGCGGGTCCAGGAATATATATGCACTTCAGGCACGTTGAAGTAGTAAAGTGCCGTGTCTGAGCCGGCGAGAGCCGGAATCTATAACTCGCGAGAGTGCCCCGCACACGGGCTCTCTCGCTTGTTCTCTATTCGGTGAGAATCGATTCTGAGATGCGATACACGCTACGACGAAGGTGAACTTGAAACACAAATGTACTTACTGTTCTTCGTGAAGGTGACGATCTTCAGGACTTTGCCGAATCGCGTGAAAATCTGAAACACACAAAAACAAACAAGTCTCGAGTGAGAAAATATCTCTAGAAAAAATCTCACTATTTATTAATTAAATGAGTAATAACGTATTTTATTTATTGTTATTTAAATATTTTGCAAGTAATTTGCTCGAACTAATGTAATAAATAATGTATCCCTTATTATATTGTTTATTATATTACAAACAATTACACGTGCGAACACACCCATACACACAGATTTTCATACTGCAATTACGATATCGCGTTCCGTATGATTAAAAACTGTATTCCATGATGTGAAAACGTATGTAAAAATAAAACTGTCCCAGTCTATATACGTACGTCGATTAAAACGCGACAAAACCGCGTCTGTTAGTCCGCGCGCGTCGGACAAAATTGCAAAATAATTGCCGCAGATATCATGCAAACAGGACCGACTTTATTTATTTCGGGAGGAAGGAGGGAGAGGCAAAGTGCGCGCGCTGATTATCAGACTCTTATAAACGCGACAATTATCCGGTTGAAACACACACACACACATATCAGCCAATATCGAAATCCCTGATAAAACATCGCGTAATTACGGCGGCGGCGCGCGTCCTAAAAAATTGATTTGCGACAAACAGGGCGCAATTGCTGAATGACGGTTCCGCATAAATACCGGCGATATTCGAGGGGAGAGCGAGGGTAACCAGTTGCATGAATTTTCAAAAGCCTCTTTGGTGAAACAGCGCGGGTTGCGGTGCAAACCCGGCAGGCGCAGTATCACGCAATATTTACAGGCGTATCCGGTGTCGGGCCGCGGGCTAATAATCGTGTGCGCGCGCACGGCGCACGTCAAACCGCCGTCATTGTCATATATTTGGTCGACAATGCCGATGATCACATTAATGCCGCGAGTGCAAATATTTGGCCCCGGCACAATCGTCGCCCGACTGCAGTGCGCGCGCCTTTCGCTTCGGGCGGGAACCGCGCGCATACAACATTGGATTAATGATTTTTTTTTTCATACGCCGCGCGCGATTTACAGGCGCGAATCATTTTCGCGACTTTTTTCATCAAATCGTGCGTGTGTTGTTCACACAGTCGCCGTCGTTTTTTGGTTTCGCGTCGATTAGCGGCGACGCGACGCGTGCGTCGGGCGTGTGTCGATTTGGCTCGCGCGCGACGTTGACGTGTGTTTTTCGCGCGCTGCCGAAAGGACGCGTCCGAGTAAATACGTAAAAGCTCGTAAAAGCGTGACCGCGAGGAGAAATGAAAAATTTCGAACCGGACGAAGGCCGGAGAGGGGACAACACACACACACACACACACACGGGCGGCGGAAAACGCCGAGGGAAAACGCGCTAATGCGAGCCGCTGTCATGCGTTTTAGCTACCGAATATTCAATATTGCACGCGGCCTGCGGGCGCGCCGCTCGCATCGGACGAGGATGGTTTATATTTCGCCGCGCTCGCGAGACGATAAAAACACACACATCGGGATTAAAAATAGAAAAAAAAAAAAAAAAAAAAAAAAAAAAA
>QVOA01017611.1:0-36248 GCA_014825685.1 Pseudomyrmex cubaensis | reverse complement strand
TAACGCTACTCGCGATGGTCCCGACGCCACTCGTGACCTTGCGCGTTCGAGAACGCGAGAAAAAAGAGCCAACTTCATACCGATGCCACAACCCTCGACGACGGCGAGCGCGACGATTCTACGGCGACACAGAAGGACTGATAATCAAAACCGTATCGATTCGTATTCCACAACGATCGCCCGGTGATATACTCGTCACTCCCGACATTGTTTACGCGCGCAAAGTAGTTTGAGGTAAGAAATATGCGCATCGTACGCGACCTACACGCGCGCGAACGCGAGACCACCAACGGTTTGCGCGGGGACCACTGATTAGTTAACATATAGATCGCGACGTCGCGTTCGCGCGATTGGCTAGCCGCGTCACGTGATTCGCTCGACTTGTTGCACTTCGCGAGCCGTTCTTATATCGACAAAAATCGTGGTCAGTTGTTACCAAGGCGCGAACGTTTATCGTCGATTACAAAAATCGCAGTTAACCCGCGAAGTGATAATCTGCTCGCTACCTCGCTTGTAAATTTCGAAAGGACGTGCAATCGTTTATACATCAAGTGTTTAAACAGAGTTTCTAACGGAACGCGCGAAGACTTTTCTGGAAGCACACAAAGGCTCGCCGAGTTCGCCCAACTGATGTTTTTGTTTCTATCCGAACGCCCGAAGTCGAAAGATGAAAAACAAGCGGAACGCAGCAAAACAACATACTTCAACCACTACGTAGTCTTTGGATTTTTATATTCTCTGGTTCGTATTACAAAATTCTTTTGTGCGCGAATTTCTCGCGTAGATTGTTTCGTTACCGTATTCGATCAAAATTACCAATTAGTCATCGTGTACATGAACACTGCACACGTTGTTACACGACCAAAACTTGCGTCATCTCGTGTGACCGGGACACGATTCAGCCCGTGTGCGCGATTATCAGTTTTTCGTAAAATCGCGACCGCCGAATTGCACGTCGGAGCGCCGGGAGCGTCGCCGCGTCGGTGTGAAGTTGTTCGCGCTGGTCGAATTTTTCAACCGTATCTCGGCAAGTGTCGGGAGAGCGCGACGCGTGCAATGTCACGATCGTCACGTATTATTTATTCGTTCGAAAGCGCATCGCGCGCGTGTAAATATGTATAAATGGAAGCGTCGGTGTGGGGCGATCATGAACTTTGTTTTCGACGGATATTTGAGATACAAAATCGCGATGCCGCTGCAAATTCGTCGAACGTTCGTATCAATCCGCTCTGCGCGTTATGTAATAATCGAGATCGTTTCGGAATCGTGTCACGCGTTGAAAATGGACTTCGTAAACTCGAGGTTGAATAAACCCCAGACCGGCGGCGATGAGAGTGCGTGTGTACAAGTATTGAATGGCGGCATTAATGGCGGACTGTGCAGCGTAGGATCATCTCAACTGGCGAACTGTGCAGCGTCGGATTATCGTAATTGGCAAGTAAATTTATGTATTAAATAAAAAAAAATTAAACATGTATACGTGTGTGTGCGTGTGTATTTATAATATAAATTTTAAACACAGTTACTTTTTGCTTAAACAAATAAAGCGCGATTTATCTATTAATTCGCTACATTAAATTTGATATTAAATAAAAGTTCTTATTTATTTTTGATGACGAACAAATGTCTATATAATATCTCGTGTCTAATACGGATCGGATTACTCGATGCGCAGAGAAAACCGTGTCCCGTTTCAATAGCGAGAGAATATATGCAAAGAAGGAAAATTAACGTTTTCCGAAAGTATCGTAAAACTAGTTTGACATTCTGGGTCTTTCTCTAAACTAATTTGTTGTTTGGAAATGAACGGATTAGTCGCCAATTTCCCGGGAGAAATTTTAGCCTCGTCGATCTCGTGCGCGCGCCGCCCGAGCGCCTGGCGTATAATTCCTGAGGAGCTTTGGCTCCTGAAACTGTTTAATTCAACGTCGTTTACGGAAGTATTAGAACTTTTCAGGTGCATTCGGTCTAACAAGGTTACAACTTTGCATAATCCTGTTGTCGATGATGAGCGTCTACTGAGCGCGCGAGGTGAGATGAAACAAATACACGAGAAAGCAGAGAGAAAGAACTCTATCACGTATTGATCAACGTATATATTATAAACTGTTAATAATCGTAAAGCGTACAAATATTAAATACACGCACGCACGCACACGTGCACACGCATATATTTTATATATTTGTGCATTGTATTTTCCATCACATTTATTATTTGTTATCAACTTTTAAAATTAATTACCGAACGTTTATTATTTATACTATGCAACGTAGAGAGACAAGTTTAAACAATAGAATTTAATTAAAGTCCTTTCAATCAAATTGTAGATGTATTAAATAAAGATTTTCTCTCATATGCGCGATTTCGGAAGGCAATATCGAATGTTCAGAGTACGTATTGTAGAAGATTAAACGCGAAATATGTAGAGAATCTCGATTTATTAACAAGAATCAACAATATGTATAAAACCGAGAGTAATATTGGTGAAACTCTCTATTCTCTAAATAATTTCTGAATTTACTTAACTATGTTTTAACAAAAAAATTGTTTTTATTCAATTTACGTGGCTGCGTATTACGCGCAGTGGTAAGAATAATTAAAATTTATATTTATACGTGTTGTGTTTAGATCCCTGTGTACGCGCGTGCTCATGAGAGACCCGGACCATGCATTTGTCATGCGTTGAAAAATCGACTTGTGATAAAAATTAATATTTTTCAATCGACAAAACGGTTTATTTTGTTATTTTTGGTGGGGGGGAGAACACTCTTTATCCATTTTCAAAACACGAAAATAGAATCGGACGCAACGCCCATTAATGATTTTGTTCGTGTATTTTTTTTTTATTTTTTTTTTTTTATTTTTAGTTTTTTATTTACAAGTTTGACGTATCGCGCGTTATTGTGGTGTAATCTCTCGCACCTCATTTATTGATAATTGAACAAGCCATGTTTTTTAGAGCGTTATTGTGCGCTAACTTTTCCGTGAATTTACTTTTTAATGAAATAGACACGGAATTCCATTCGTCGATAACGTATACACGTTCCATTTGTATTCACGTCAATCATGATTTTCGCGGCAAAAGGATTCGTTCGAAAAAGTGCGATGGAACTGTGTGTTCAGCGTGAGGCGAGCATTAACCGTGTGCCAATGCGCACATAAAATGCCCAAGGAGGCGCAATGCTCAAGCATAATGCTAAAAGCACTGCAAATGTTGACACTTTTCACTTGGCATGTCTTTCACGTCGGAAACGTCGCTCGTTCGTTGACTAGTTTCCGGAATCGTGTTTGGAAATGCATTGCGCGCAACCGGGTTTTCTTTTTTCTTAAATATAATAATTTCTACACTGCCGTCTATTGTGTCTCGTCTCAAAAACTTCGTTTCGAAACTTTAAAAATTGCGCGTATTAAAATGTATTAGACGGCGAAAATAAAGCTAAGGAAATGTTTACTTTTAAGAAATTGCACTGTCGCGAATTGCACAGGGAAAAAGATTTTTCTCAGATTATGTACAAGATGTTGTTTCTTTTTTTATAAGATATTTTATATTTATCTTTGAACGTAACAAGGTTCAAAAGGCTGAGACAACAATTTTTTATACCCCTCGAGATTATAAATTCCTTCTAGTTACGCGCGTGCGCATAATAACCATGAATTGCATAATCGCACAATACGTCTGAAAGTAACACCAGACATTGTCGGTAAGCATGATAAATGCAATGAGCATTTATCATCTCGGCTGAAAGATATGTAGGAATATATTTTTCTTTTTCGGTGTGGCAGAATAAAAAAAGATACATCAGTAATTGCGTAATATTGTTGCGATATATCGCGAACAAGATCGATTACTCGCGAGCGCGGTCATTTAAAACTTCCCCCGAACAACTTTCAACGGGGGGGGAAGGGGGGGAAATCGAATTTGCAGTGCTTTAAGAGCCGCGGAAGGGTCATGCGCGGCCCGTTTCTTAATTTATAAACGATCCGGCAAGAGTACACACAAACTGCGCGAGAAACCAGTAAATTCCTAAACGTTGTCGCGAAAGAAAGAGAGAAATTTTTTAGCGGGGTAAGAGAAGGAGTATGGCGATCGGATTCGGAAGAACACGGGGGAACTTCGTTCTGTCGATGCGACCGTAAAGTGCACCAAAGATACATGAAGCGCGGTTGTCGTGCGCATCGGGAGAAAAAGTTTGCGGAGTTTTCTCGCTCGCGGCGCGACAAAAGGAAGGTTACCACCTTAGTGAGAGAGAGAGAGAGAAAAAGATGCACGGTAAACACACAGGAGTTACAGATTTATGTGTAGCGACTGTGTGTGGTGGGCGAATCGCACTCGAAATTTCTCGACGAGAGAGAGAGAGAGAGAGAGACGTTGTTACGACACTTTGACGGGCGCGTCGTCGTCGTCGTCGTCGCCGCGCGATCTCACCGGGAGTGAGACGGTCAACAACAATTCACGTTAATTGGTAAACGCGAAAGGATGGCATTTAATTGTTACATTTCTCGCGCGCGCGTTCTTGCGCGCAAATGCATGCAAATTCGAGTTTCGTGTACTCGAGCGGCAATTTGTCGTGCAATTTGCATCGCCAGAATGCCGCCATTCTCCTTCCCGCGACGAATGATTACGTATTAACTAACGACGAAAGTACACGCGAGCGCGCGCCTATGTTATATTATTCGCAATCTACTATCTGTTCTATTATTCATATCGTTTGGCAAACGCGCGACTTGTTGTTGTTGTTGTTGTTGTGGTGGCAGACACGACGACGATTGTCGTCGTTTGTTGTTACACAAACGATACGTAAAACGAGGTTCTGATTTTCGCGGCTAACAATCGCGCGCGCGAGAGAGAGAGGCGGTAGTTAAAAAGGTATTACCGTGCGGGGAGAGTCTTGTAATGGCGCTAAACAATTCGCGGTCTACCATTGTCGGCGGATCGATAGCCTAAGTTCAATGTGATACATTTCAATGAGCCGCATTGTTCTCGTCTATGCGAGAGGCAGATTAGGTAGAGCAGATGGTAGACAAGCGAAATGCCAGATGGAAGGTAAGCTTTCGCTGCAATACCGAGTCCTTCGCTTGCTTGCGGTGAGATTGCGTTAACTAAACATGTCGCTATTAGAGCGGAGCTAAGTCACGAACCCAGTCTTTGAATTAATTCTCGTACTTCGCACAGAGGGAGAGAGAGAGAGAGAAACGATCGATGAGACGATTATTGTCAGTGTCACAATTTGCCGAACGTATTCCGAATATATTATCGTTCTATACACGCGCTGTTATTGCGCAAATAAACAAAGATGGTTTTCGCGAAAAGTATGAATAGAAACAAAACGTAACGATTTATCCGTATTTTAACGATTTTTTCTCAAAAACTATCTCGAAATCTTCCAAAATCACGTAAAAAATTCGAATTTTTCACAATAGACCCGAAGTGTGCAAAGAAATTAGAAATTGATGTTAGCTCGGGTCTATATAGGACTAAGTAAGGGAGAGAGGAAGGTAACGTTCGCGGTTCACAAACTATAAGTCAAAATGTTGACGCAAGCTACTGTGTGTGTTCTCTCTCTTCTTGTATAGCGCAATTCGACTATTGTCCTGTATCCAGCGCTCGCACATAGCGCTGTATATCTTGCACACGGCAACGCGTTTACCGCAGCCGAACGGCAAATCGAACGGCGTTACACGTGCTACCATATCGCGGCACGCCAGCCATAATTTCCGCGGTCGGCCGGTAATTAGCTCTTTACCAATTTGTCGAACATATTACCCAGTCATCATGACCCCGTACCGTTTATCCTCCCTCTCCTTCCCCTGGAGTCCCCGCGAGAGCGTAGGGTCGCGGCTCTAGATAAAGAGGAAATTACTCGTGGACGGAAGCAATAAGTAACGCACGCCAATCGATATGTCATCGACGCTAGATCGATTCTATTATTTGCCCCGGCGGCGTGTCCGTTATATCATATCACGGAGGAACGGGGTGCCTTTTGTAACCGACGCTTATAATTGCCGCGGTCGAAATTTTTGTCTCTGAATCAACGACGAAAGCTGGTCGCTGCTATTTTGCCAGGATGGGTTTTTTTTTTTTTCTTTTTTTTATCGATGCGATTAAAAGAGATTTCGGGGACGAACGAACGAACGAACGAACGTTCGGCGCGCGCGACGTGTACGCACGAGAGAACGTCGTGCATCATCGATTTTGTCATTACCGAAGGTGACACCGATCGGAAGATCGCTTCTCTCTTTCTCTCTCTCTCTCTCTCTCTTTCTCTCTTTTTTTTTATCATATCGTGCAGAACTCGGCTGAATTTGATCCCTTGGTTTTCTGCATTGAAAATGGCTTTTCAACGTTCTCGATTTTCGGAAAAATTTAATTTTTCACAATTTTCGCAAAAATGTGCGTCGTAGATTTCCAATCTGGTCGACCCAGATTCGCGGTTTTCTCGTTACGTTCTATTCAATACTGGATCCGTCTACTATTTCAACGATATCATAGATGACACGGTGTCAATAACGGAATTTCAGCATGTAATATTAATTGAAAGGAAATCTACGATGCGCATACATGGCATATTTTGTGTGCAATCCATAATCTGCAACATACGCGCGCATACATTATTTTGTGTGCGCGCGCGCGCGTGTTGTTGAGCTTCCTTTCATAACTCTTGAAATTCTCTGTCGCGGATAAAAATCCTTTTTTTGAATAATGACAACGTAGAAATTAGTTGTCTTTTCACGTAATATTACTTTGAAACAGACACGGTGGAGAATTCTCAGTTTCTTTATGAAAATTAGACTAATCCATATGGAACAATGGGGAGGGGAGGTGGATATATGTTTGATCTCGCAGGGAGTCGTAAATTTTGTTTCATTCCTCTTTACAATTGCGCACACAGCGCGCAATTTGTCCCGGAACAGTCGTCGCAGAAAGAAATCTTATTGCAAAAAAGAGCTTTTCTTTTTTTTTTCTTGCAGCTAAAAAGAATTGTCATTAACTTCTTTTCAACGTGAAAGAACACAGGTTTTAGATTCAAACAATCGTTCTTGAAATTACAATTACGCGAATGTCTATAAACTGAACAGAGACCGTTGCGAGCGCATTTTTCATGGAGAATTAAGCATTTTTTTTTTTTTTTTTCGATTCTTCTCGAAAGAGATGTAATCACCAATTTCGCAATTTAATTTGTTACGTACACACACATACACACACACATACAACATTCATGGTAGAATTGTTACGCAGTATTAACAGTAGCATTCGAACGGATTACCGGAAGAATTAAGAGCATTAGAAAAGCAAATTATGCATGTTCGCGTTTCCTTTGTTGCTACCATTAGCTACTAATATGCGGGGGATTAAGCGCGCTGCATTGTGAGCATATCGTATCGCGAATTATATGCATGTAGTTATTCGGAGAATCTGAATGTGGACGATAAACTGGTTAATAGCTGCGAACGTACGAACTTCATAAAGCCTGTCACCGAGTTGAAAACGCTACGTTGATGCGCTCAGAACTGTCGAGCAAACAACATAAACGTTGCAGCCGCAACATTGTTTGCTCCCACCCCGACGATATTCATCGTCACCAGACGCATTCTGCGATAAACGATCCTGTCAATCAGAGTCACCGCGGCGGCGGCGGTGGCGGTCGAAAGAACGAAACTTCCTCGCTCGTCCCGTTTCACGCCGCGTCGCATTCTCTTTTTTTTTTTGTGGTTTTTTTCACGCGCGATCGCGAAATTGCCTTGCCTCGTGTATGCGAACCAGAAACGCCACCCGTGTACCTTCCCACTTACTTTCATCCTCGTCACATTTCCGCTCCGCGCTTTTCTTTTATTCCCTTTTTGTGTCCCCCATTTTTTCTCATTCATGCGTTCGCGCTCCTCTTCCCGTATCTTAACCCGAGCGACTCGGGGCAGAAAGCGACGTATGTACATCCGTGCAATCGATTGACTGTCAGCGAAAAAAATGGTTGCAGCTCTAAATAGATCTGGGGCGAAGCGGCGGAGGTAACTCGCGCGCAGTTTGCGCAGTAAAACAATAAATATTGCGAATCAACTCTTAAAACAGAGTTATAACACACAATACACTCTCAACAAAATAACAAAATAAAAGAAACCTTAATATTAGTTTTTTTACTATTTAAAAAAATTGCAGATTCCGCGATGTTTTTCACGCAAATGCGCACATTCTCGTGCAATCGATCGAGAGTCGCAATTCTTCATTCACAAAAGTTATCAGTCGCGAAGTGTCGATCTAGAAGTATTCCGAAAATTACATTGAATCAGTGGAATGTAAAATATCGCGATATTGCACATGGGCCGACGACACTGGCAAAAGTTTTGATTCGAAAACAGTGAGTTCGGGCGCGGAAAAGTTTAGCGCGCGCAACTTCATGAAATTTCAATCGCGAGTCGGAAATCGCACGGCGAAATTTCACTTGGTACTACACGCCGGTGGTCCCGCGAAGTCGAGACGGCGAGAAACAATTGATTCGGCCGCATATTACCGTTAGAATTTCCGACGATCCGTACGCGCGCGCGAGCAACGCGCATTACACAGATTCGCAGGTACATACACGTGCGAAAATTTTGTATGTAAATTGGACCCAGCGGGACGACGGTCCCCCGTGTGTTGTGTGTGTACAAGCGCGCTCGCGCGCGAGAGAAATGGCGGCGTAATTAAATTTAACCGTGATTATTAGAAGAAGAGAGGGGAGGAAAAAAGAAAGAGAAATTTAGCGGAGGGATAGCCCGACCGAATAATCCAAACCCGCGGGCCCGAGTGCATCGACCGCACGATTTAAGCGCTATATGTTGTAAACAGCGAACGGGAACGTACTCTCTCGCATCAGAATGCAAACACGACGCGCGGTTCCGGGTCTGTATCGAATTAATATCCCTCGCAACGCGAGGTATCGATCCGCGCGCGGGTGCAACACGGGCGAGCAAAACGCGCTCCTGCTCGCGCGCGCGCGCACGCGACCACGCGAGAGAACGTACGTGCATTAAGATTGAATGCAGTTGCGAAATAATCAGCGGGCCCGCTAGTTCCATTCTTTTTCGTTAGGCGAACCGACGAGTTTACGTAGCTCTCGCGTCCTTGTTATTAAATTCGCGCTACGATTTATCGCTCTGTTACACACTTATTCTTATGTTCGTCTAATAACGCGCTGCGCTAACGCGTCGCCTGAAAATTAGCACGACAACGCGGCAGTTCTCTCGATGACATCTTTACGTAGAAATTTTCTCGCTTCGAGCTCCTCTTGTCGATGTACGCGACTTTACTGTTTTTTTTTTTTTTTTTTGTGATCAAATTATGAAAATGCTTCGTTACTTTGTAGATAGCGTTTGTTTTTCCAAATTTTATACAAAAAACCAATACAAAAGCGCGTAAAAAAAGGAATATCTTGTATATAAAATGCAATAAAATTGATAAAACGCATAAAGAGATATATTGAAATTCTGATCAACGCTGATAAACAATTAATCATTCGAAATTCATGAAAAATTGACTCTGGTCGATTTATTGCCCTTGTTGCGTTGCGAACGACATTGTTTAGTTTCACGAACGTGAGCAACACACCGATATACAATCGATTGAAAAACAGATCGGAAAACGCGGCTAATTACGGAGAGCAGTGCGCTAATTAATCCCACGGTCGCCCGGTGGCTCAAGTGGCATTCCCCGCGATGCTGATTTATATTCGTACAATACATTTCCGCGAAAGAAATAAATAACTGCGGAAAAACTACAGGTTTATCGGTATTTTTCGGGTCTCGTGTAACGCATAACGGAGTTTTCGACCCAAGAGAAATAAAACACAACAACCGATTGTTGCGCGAATATCGTAATTGCTATCGTATACTACCGACGAAGCCATTGATCAGCCGTTGCTCGTAACGTTGGATGTTCGATTACAAGAACAGCATACACACTGTTTCGGACGGAAAAATAAATGCGTGATTCACGAGTTATATCAGAAAGGTTTTATCCATAACTTGGATAAGCTCCGATATCTCTCACGATATCCCGTCTAGATCTCCCATTTTGCTCCGAACTTATGGTAAATCACTTTCACGCTAATCGCCGCTCATTCGCTTGTACTTTCGGATTCGGCATTTCCGAACGCGTGTAAGAGTTTGATTTTTCTGTGATACAAGTTTTAGCTTAAATATTTAAAAATATTAGAGTCAAACGATTTGTAATATCAATCACCCAAACAATCACTAAAAACCATATTATGATTTGATATACAACGCATCTCTTTCTACATAATTTAGATTGTCGCTGAAGAAGACAATATTAAAATAAATTACATTTTCATACACGAATATTCAATATTCAGGTATTGGTCCAATTTTCCTTTATTTGATATTTTCAGATTCACTTTTTTCCGTGTATCAGTCGATATAAAAACGAAGCTGTTCAAATTGTTTTCAGAGATTTTTATAACACACCGCTAAAGCATCGAATTTTCATATTTTTATGTTTCTCGAACAACGTTGGTAAATAATATCGCGAAAACCCAAGCGAGAAACGTACTCAAAGTTTGGCTTCAATCGAAGTGACATCAAGCGCGGCGAGTTTTGCGTTAATTAAGATGTGTAACAGCAGTTACACACGGCTATGAAATGGTAATTAGCGATTTGCGAAAGGCGCCATCATCGCTCGGTGCGTCGCGACGCGTCGTTTGGACATTCACGATATCATTGAAAAGCGCATCGTATATTCGAGCGCGCCCGAAAACGCGTGTTTCGCCGCTTATAGCGCGGCCAGCTCAAGTGGCGATCGTAACGTACATTTTGCGTTATTATATGCTCGTCAGATGTGCATTACAGGCGTGTGTAGTAACAAGCAGGGAGCGCGGGTGGAGTGCGCGAGACGCGATATCGTCGTATATATCGCGTTAATTAGCATACGCGATTGTAATTAATCACGCTCGTTTCGCATCAAGCGTAAACTGCTAATTATGAATCGAATCTCGTGTGTTATTGCACTCGTCGAAAACGCGGAGCGCGCTCGTAATCGAAGAGCGAAAGTGCGTGTTAGTTATAGGATCGGCTGGACGGCAGTAATTACTCTGTATTTTAGAGTAATTATGTTCACTTATATCGAGACGCGTATATATGCCGATTTTAATGCCCCGTGCTTTTGTTTTGTTTATCGGAAACTCGAAATGTGTCTTTATGTTGCACGCATGTTACGAATGTCTGGTCATTTCATTTCAAATGTTTTTCAACCATTTGTTCAACGGCAGCTTGAATAAATCGAAAATATCAGATATGTTTTCGTAAATTAAATTAAGACATGCGTTATTAATTAACTGGTTTTCAATTATGTAACGTGATATATTAAAACATCATTATATACATATATTCGCAGCAGATTAAATTAAAATACGTGAAGCGGTAATTAGTTGTTTCCGTTCCCATCGATAATTTCAAAGTTATGCGTTTTACATTTTACATTACCGACTCGCGCGAAATGCGCATCCTCTTCTTGCAAAAAGCGCGTGTGAAGTCGAAACGCGGAAATTCCAAATATTTTCGACGCCATTGCCACCTTTATCGCGATTAGATCTTTAATTCTTTAATCGCTGATTAGATCTTTTTCGCGCGCGTGGCGCACGTTTTTAATCATGCAAAGAAAGAAAACACTTTTTGATGCTCTTTTGTTTCTCTGCAAAAGAGTATTTGATTGACATTTTTCATAAATAAAATGTCATTTTTTTATATTATTTTTGAAATATTTTTATATATAATAATATAAATAAATATATTACATATAATAATGTTTTTAATAATGTAAAGTGCAATGCATCAAGGAACGTTTTACGATTTATGCGACATAATTTTGCATCTCATCGTCACAATAATCGGGTTTTCATAAAGTCTTTTGCGTACGTCAGTGAATTTTGCAGTATTAAAGAGCGTGTATTCTGGCTCTCTATTTTGTAGATAAACGTACGGGTTGGCAAGTAATTGAAGCTTTAAATTCCACGTTCATAATTTAATTATTTTCATTTATAACTATACATAAAATTTATATAAAACGGGAATAATAAAGGGTGAGAGAGAGAGGGAGAGAGAGAGAGAAAAGCTAGTACTTTCATAAAATATCTTCCTAAAATTTAACTTTTGTGAAAATTTATTAAAAACCGAATGACACACGTAAACATACTGTCATTCCTCAAAACGCCATTGATCGTGTCTCTTGATCGTCGTCGTCCGTTAAGCGGACGGCTTAAGAATAAGATCTCTAACAGCGCGCAAGAAGTTAATAGGACAATATAGCTCGGCGGCCAAGCTTTCAGATGGTTTACAGGGACCGAGTCGAGAGAAATTTATTTTCGCCGCTGAGCGCACCGTGTCCGTCATAGATCACGAGGAAATCGTCCACGAAGATTTAAGTGGTCGATCCGCGTCCGCAGCTGCGAGAGCGGACTATGAAGGATTTTCTCTTAAATCTCATACGTCGATCACGTCGATCGCGTGCACGCGCTCCATTTCGACTCTTTCGAACGGTGACATCGGACCTAAAAATCGTTTACAAGGGCACGAGTAGTTTCGTCGTACCGTGAAAAAGTACTTCATTGATTTTATTACGGACGGAGAGAGAGGAGGAAAAGAGTCGGTCGACTGTAGCGTTTGAAAATTCGATCTTCATCTCTGTGCTCTGTGTTCAAATGTTTTCGCTTTCGTCCGGCGATGCTCGCGCTTAACGAAGCAAAGGCTCGGTTTATTTATTTAGATCAAATTTATCGCGCTATATCCCGTAATTTCCCGCCGTTCGAAATATTGCGATCAAGAAATTTTTTCCCATTCTTTTATTTAATGTTAAACTACATCCGAGAGTTTGGGTTGAATAAACGTCCATTAAATGAAAATTTACTGCAGCGCGAAAAAGAGTATTGTAATGTAGAACAAAGGAAAAAGTCATTTCTACTAAGCTCTCGAGGCTCTCCGAGAGAGAGAGAGCCTCGCCTGCTGATAAGCCAAGGGCCGAGGCGGGCGCGCGCCTTGCCCTTTGAAATACGCACAAGACGCCGCTTAATTGCAGCGCCACTCGGTTGCGCAATCGCGAGTGACTTGTAATTACAGCGAAACGATCTTACCGGTAGCAGGGTACGACGACCTCGACGAGTCACGTTGTGCTCGCGATACAGGATGCATGAGGCGGGCAACGTGAGTGAACCGGCGGTGAAGACGTAGCCGCTCAGGATGACGATGATCCTCGAGGGCCCGCGCGCCAGATGGATCATGGGTAACCTAACCAGGAAGCACCAGGCGCCGGTGGACAGCAACGTGCCCGCCATGGTAAACAGCAACGTGCCGGAGAAGAAGAGATAGAAGCTCGTGCAAGACGCGTTCTCCTGGTCCTGCGGGAAAAAATCTGGGAAATATACTGGGTGTTCGGCGTATTTTCTTTTTATCTCTCTTCGTCAAGATTTTCGCGAGACATCTTTCTTCCGGGGAATGTCTCGTGAGAAATCTCTACAGGATTTGAGAGCGCAATGATATACCGCAGATTTTGGAAATATATAATGTCACGTATAATGCAATCGGATAGAAGATTATTTTTGGTTGAAAATCGAACGAGCGAACACTGTAAATAATTGAATTTCTTGTATATTTGTTAAACTTTGCGTGAAATATTTTTGTACAAGAGTATTATCATTATTGAAATTATTATTGAAATTTATTATCAAATTCGATGCGGTTTTACATACAAAATGCAAGTTTAAATATCCGAGAGCGTAACTTTCGAAAATACTTTGAATTATGTTAATAGAAACTCTTCACGCTCGTAATCTCGCTCGGATAACACATACATTAGGTATTTCTGAGACACCCAATATGCTATCACGTATGATACGTCTAAGAAATACCGTATAGGCGCCAAGTGCGAAGTTTCTTAGGCGCCATTCCGATATGATCATGTAAATTCAGCGTTATACAAGGAATATTGGAAGCGATGTTTCAACCCTTTTAAGGAGGAGAGCGATTTTGCATGTTCGACGTATTGTTCCTGTTATCTTAGTGGGTCGCAAATTGTCTTTCTTTTCCCGACGCGCAAACACGGTCGCGCTTTTGTGGATGCGCTCAAACAAAAACACATTTCCTACCGCTTTTTGTGTTTTTATGAAAAATTAAATTACGATTTAATTTTGAGAAAGTTTGCGGTGCGCGCCGCAGATGTGCGCGCGTTTTATGAGAGAATTATTATTTAAATCCAAATTTGCGCGCTATTTTTATTAAAGTAATTTTGTAGAAAGGGACACGCGGAGAGAGTTTATTTAATCTTAATTAACGTGCAGCTACTGATTATACGACACAAATGTAAATGGCAAAACGTCAAGGTTTTTTTTGTTTCATTTGGATTAGTTAATGGAGCGGCGCGTTACACTTGGAATATTTCCGAGAGTAACACGGATTTAACGTGACGATGGAACCAAACTCGCTGATACGGCGTATATAGATATGACGATCGATTTTCCGCCCGGCGCGAAGAAAAGTTCCGGCAAATTTTCATTTCGTCGAAAAGTTTTCGCGGCCCATTGAAACTTTAAGAAGCTTTCGCGCGCGCGCGCACGGGCGTGCAGCGCGACGATTCCTCAACGATGTATGTTAATTTATGTGCGAACTGCATTAGGTCGGTAATGTATTCAGTATTCACTTCTCGAGTGGCTCCGGATTATGCTCCGATCTCTATCTCCGGCGATCTCTCTCTCGACGCGCTTATTCTCTTCCTCGCGATATAGGATAACCCGAGGGATTACTGCAATCGGGAAAAATGCCACTTTTCGAAATTACCCACAGTGTGTGTGTTTCGAAAACTCGATCCGGTGTGCTTTCAATAATTCAAGGGAACGGCGCGCGTTTGATCTTAGTAAAGTACGCGCGCGTTCCGGCCATATCTGCCTCAAGTTTTAATTGCCGCGAGCGTTATCGCAACCCACGTACCTGCAACGAAAGCAAAAAAAAAAAAAAAAAAAAAAAAAAAAAAAAAAAAAAAAAAAAAAAAAAAAAAAAGACCAGCAAGAATTTTCGATCGATAGCTCGTCTTTCGTTTGAGAGAGCGCCATTTGTGAGCGCTTTGGAGAGATCGATGCAACGAAATCCACCAACTACAGGGAACAAAAAAAAAAAAAAATTTGCGCCTGGTCGATGAAAACAATATCAAGTCGTTGGTGTTACATTTTACATAAAAAATATGTGTGACACATCAGATATTTTATATTTGAAAACTAGCATTTTATGTTCTTTTGAACGACGCGTAGCACAAAGCAACAACTTTTTACCTCGTTATTTTCATTTCAGTCTTCGCGCGCGCGAAGACAGTTTTGCGTTTCCGACTCGGCGAGCTCGCAGTAGTTCGAGAGACGTTAAAGCGACGTTAAAGCCCGATTATAACGGGGGACCGTCTGAAGTGAACGTCTTAAGAAAATCGTGAAAATAATTAAGAGAACGTCCGTAAGTTTGCATGATTCAAAACGCGCATCTATATTCCCGTCTCGCGCTCGCGCGATCTATTCGAGCGTTTTCTCTTCAAGAAACGAAGAGAGCGGGAGCTTCGCGTTCACTTAGTTAAAGTCCTTTCTCCTCGAATGAATCGCCCATTGTTCGGACGAGAAGCTTGTGCGCAGTCTGCGCGCGCGCGCGCGCGCGCGAATAGACTCGTTCGCGAAATTAAATCGGCCATGACGAAGAATAGTCACGACCGATCTTAGGGTTACGCGGTAAAGAACGAGACGAAATTCGTCGCAGGGAGAAACAAAACACACACCCGGTCGGTTGCCACTTCGCAAGTTGCTCTCGGTTGAGCGAGATTTGATGAAAGAAAAGCAACGAACGTTGGGAAACGTTTCTCTAGAGAAACGTGTATAGCAAGAGAAGAGAAACGCGGGTTCTTGTTTTTAGCCCTCTCTGTCTCTTTCTCCCGGTATCTTCTCTCTGAGTTGAGAAACAAGTGGATCGTAAGGATTGCGCTTCGGTTAACGCCTGAGATCCAGCCGATGGTTACGACGCGATGATACGGATATAAAAAACATCCAGCGCACGCGCTACAAGCGCGGCTTTTACACTCGTCTTCTCCCACGTTCTTTAAAATCGTTTCTTAAATCCAGGAAGTTGCAAGAGAGAGAGAGAGAGAGAAGAGAGAGAAATCCATATCGAGGCACGGATCGTAAAGCAGGTCTTCCGACAGACCGCGCGCGTGGTAACTCGACGTTCCGCCGGATATAAGACAGATAATATCGATTCATGGGAGAGCTATACACGCGCGGAGGGAAGGAGGCGCGCGTCCAATTATCGGCAAGGCTTTTCGGCTCGAGCGGCTGCAGTCTATGTTTCGGATATCGATCCCCGCTCCTGGGATATCACTTGGGATTGGCGCGGTGATTCGGTAGGACGACTCTCTGTCTCTCCCGTTTCGTCGTACATATAACGCAGAAACCGGATCTAAGCTATGTTACGTCGTTTATGGGCATTTGACATTGATTCTGATTTCGCGGCCGGGATTAGATTAAGTCGATGGCGAGAGCGCGCGCGCGAGAGAGGAACGGATAATCTTTCGAAATCTGAAGAGCGAGAGACTCTCTGGCGTATTGGTGCCATATACGTATCAACCGCGCTCTACCGCGCTCTGTACATCGACCTCATCAAATATTTGCCAGGTGCAAAGTACGAAGTTTACGCTTTACCTGTTACCCGGCATACGCGCGCGCGCGCCGCGCTTTCATGCGCTTCCACGCGAGCGCGTTTGCAACAACCGGCGCAACCGTTGTTTCGCTAATGTATTCTGTCTTGATATTTTTGTTGCCGAACAAAGAGCTACGGTACCTCAATTGTGCCGTTGAAACAGTTCAACGCGACGATTGATTTATTTGGCGACGAGTTTTTTTGTTTTGTTTTGCGTTTTTTTTTGTTGTTACACATTTTTGAATATTTTTTTTTGTAGGAATTTACGATCAGGAGATTTGAAAGAAAAAAACATTACATCAGAGATCAATAGCTGCCGCACAATTAAATTTGATTTGACGTTAAATTTCCGAACGTATATTTCTCTACGGCGAGTCATAAATATTTGGAGATTGCGAGATTGATTTTCATAGCCCGTTTCTCTCAGACGACGACCTTCCTAAGACCTCGCTTTACCCATATAATAACCCGTTCAGAATATCTAATGTGATACACATCTCTTGTTCGATGTATTCGCATCGCAGAGATTCCCTCGAGTATTCTCGAGCGCTTCGTTAATTGCTAATTATGGCGTGGCGTGGAATATTAACGACGAAATCGAAGTTATCCATGAGAATGCGTACTTCTGTATCTGACTGTTATTATTACACCGCCTAAGTTAATCGCATTGAAGGAAGAACGAGAAAATTGCAAGTTTTATCTTCGGACGTTTTCTCTCCGAAGGATATCGAGGGAGTATTTCCCATTGCAACCTAATAATTAAGCGTTTTCCTCGATTAAGAGCTCGATTAACAGGCATTTCCGCTCACTTTCCTGTGTGCGGTAAACACCGCAATTTCCGAATACTCCGGAAGCTCCGAGATATGAAGTATCGATTTGCAAAACGATTGTTGTATCAAATCAAGTTAAAGGGTTTCGAAATATCGTAATTACGCGCGTGTTCTTTGATCTACTTCGTTATTTCGATGAATTTCGGAGTGACGTGTCGCAATCAAAGGGCTTTGCTCGAACACCAAACTGCAGGTAGTTTACCGCGCCACGTATATAGTGACGTTAGTTGTCACTTCTTTGGCATTTCCTTTAAGGTCTCTTGCGCGTAAATTAGCGTTATTATGACGTAACCGCAAGAACTTAATGCCAAGACTCACATACACACACACACACACACACTTAAACTTATGCATGCACCGCTTAAACTTATTTAGAATACATTAAATTAAGCTTGTTAATGTTGACAGACTAATTATAAGATAAATATTATTTAACTCTGAAAAATATAACGAAACGAAGGCACGTCAAGTGTAAATTGACTTTTTCAAATTGCGGAGAAAATCTAGGTTTTATTTTAATCTTTCATTAAATTTCTCAATTTTTATTTTCGATGCCAGTCTTCGACTGACAAAAACTGAAACTAGCTCACTTTTTTTTTTAAACTCGTTAAGATCTTATGTCCGATAATAATAAAATTATATTTTTGTTGCAAAGCGGCGTTGCATGCAGAAGATTGCTAGCCCTTTGAGAGTAACCTTTAGGGCATACCGGTACATACAACTTCATGCGGACATATGTTAACAACGCGATATACAACAGTTTCCTATTTTTTTTCGTGATAAATGAGTATCGCGAGTATTAAAAAACTTTTTTTTTTTTTCAATTAATTTAATCTCGCAACTTTAATTTTCCAATAACGCTTTTTGTCACGTTATATTCGTGAAATATTATGCGAGAGTTTTAGATATCGGCTTGGTCTGTTTTAGAGTCGGAAATTTTACGTATATTTTAACGTCGACTCAACGTCGAGCGAAAGCTAATACACGAAATTATCTCTCCATCTTCTTTGTAAAAAAAAAAAAAGTTACGTAATGCGTCAAACAAATATACACACGCAAGTTATAGAGATAATGTTGTGAACAATTTTCGACTTTATTATTATTATTATTATTATTATTATATTCGACAACTACTTTCGATAGAAAGTAGAAGATTACGTTGAGAATTTTGTTGCAAATTTAAATCGCGTTAACAGAGCGTAACTTCCTTAAACACATTTCCCAGACGGCCGGTGATATATGTTCAGACCAGGACAGTTCCCCATTTCCCGATGCGCCGCGGCGTATGCGGCCGCAAGCCAGAATGACGGGCGGGGTCGGGCGCGGGAGGATGACGATTAACGAACGATTATTAAGGTGGACCCTCTTATCGCGGTAATTGCGCGGAATAAATCCAGGTTGCGGGTGAACGAACAGCTGAACCGAGCGAAGGAACGTACGTACGAACGAACGAACGAACGAACGAACGAACGACGTCGACGAAAACGACGACGGCGCCGTAATTTTCTGGCTGGACGAACGCTCGGATGACGTCCTCGGTTTCTCGCATTACTCTACCTGCGCTCAGTTAGCCGACGCGAACCGACACGATAATCTTTTTAACTCGTCCGAGCTGTTAATCGACGATCGGCTTCGCACCCTTCGCGCACACACACGTGGGGAAGCCGCTTGATGGCTCTCGGGAATCCGCGCTTCTGTGTTTTGACAAACCGCGCCGAGTGAGCCGTAAACGTCGCTAATGGCAAAATTACTATCCGATGGAGAAAGCAGTCAGGATCGCAACCAATTACGAACTTCGTTGATATTTTAAATTGGAACCTTCTACAATTTCAGCATTTTTGTGCGAACGGCTACGTCGAGCGGCTTCTGTTATTTTAACGTTCTGCAAGTAAAACACTAGATTATTAGCCGTTTTACGATGAAAAAAAAAAAAGAAACTAGATAAAACGTTACTAAATAAAACGGTAACGAAAGGGTACACAGAGGAGTTTCATGTGAGACTATCTAAAAATTAGATATCATTATTTTTTATCCTCGGATTACTTTCTTGAGGAATATCAAATTCTCTCTCTCTCTTTCTCTCTACTAGCAAAGACTCTTTTTGATCTCGACATCACGTTCTATCAGTGTACCCAATATATGCGGAGAGAGACTTATCCCGACACGTACGCTGATTTAACTGGAATTCATATGAATCGATTCGTAATAAAAGGAGAGGAAGCAAAGTCACGCGCGGCCGTAAACGTTTCCCTACGAAAACGAATGTGGAAGGTGAAGAGGGGGAGGGAGGCGGAGGATAATAACGCCGCGCGATCATAATTACAGGTTATTACATCTCTCTGTGAAGCAAATCGGCCATATTCTTTATTATCTCGTTCGCTATCAATTCTCTCCCTCTTCTCGACCCCTTCCGGCTCTTGTCTCGGCAAATCGAGCGGGGACGCGCGCGCGTGAAATTTCCATGTTTAAATTCGTAAAACTGCAAAAACACTTAACTCTCAAGTAAACCGATTCTGGCGAAATGATATTTTCACGCTCTGATTGGTCGGGACTGGTCGTGAACGCGTGAACAACTTTATACGCTCGGGATGTCGTTAATTAACACTCATTCACCTTGTTCCCTCTTACGCGCAGATTACCCTTCATTATTCTTCATATTTTTTTTCGCGCTCCACGCCCTTTCTCTCTCTCTCTTTCTCTTTCTCTAGCTCTCGCTCTCTCTTTTTCTTTACGCGTCTATTTTTTTTACAACGCGTTTTATCCGCTTCCTGCTATCGCGCCAGCGTTAAAAATATCACGTGCGATAAATAAAATAATTACGCACCGCCTACGTAGTTCTTTTGCGTTGCGACCGGCCGACGTTAATCGCTCGATCGATTTTACACGCACGAGGCGCAGATAGAGAGGCGCACGAAGGTAGGTAGAGGTAGGTAGGAAGGAAGGAAGGAAACGAGACACGGTTACCGTCATTTCCGGAACGGATGCGAGAGGGAACCCGGGTGCCGGCTCGCCGATAATTGTTGTTTCTGTTACGCCCCTATGGCCGGACCGGCCGGACCACCACGTATACATGACGTTTTATTCACTCCTCTCTCGCGTCATATAAAAATACGACGACGCACACACGGGCGCGCTTGTGTGTATCTACGCGGATATCTAACGCAATTGTAACGCCGTACAACAATGAGAATAATTCAGCGCAGTCGCCCGAGCAACCGTAGTCATCCGAGATAATTACCTGTAATACACTTACACCAGCTGCAAACCTGTCATGTGACAATAATGAGCTGAGATATTAATTACACGACGGGTAGTTTGCTAATGCGCAACTAGTTACCGATCTGTCACGGGAGCTAATTAAGATTTACAGGCACTTATATAATTGCCGGCGCATCGACGTTGATATTTATTAGCGTAACTATTCGCACAGAAACGTCAATTAAACGCAATTAATAATTAATTTGCGGGTTACAACACACTCGCGCGCGCGCGAGCGCGGAATTTTCACTCGATTTTCTTGTAATTGAATGACAGGCAAAGTATAAAAATCGCTCTTCTTCGAAAATCTCAAACTTGGGATGAAATTTTTTCCTTCATCTTTAATTACGTGAATTAATCGACATTACGAGGAAAGTTCTTCCTCCAGCCAGGATCTTTTGAAAAGTCAAGCTGCTCGCGAACGATAGCTCGATATCCGCTCGTAATCCGGCGCTCGACGAGCAGTCACTCGTCGACGAGCGCGCGACGACGAATTTTAAATTAAAGTGGATTTACGCGCGCGACATTGTGGCTTAAGTATTAATTAATTTACAATTCGGCGCGGTATTTGGAGAGACTCGACGAAAATGCAAAAAGGGGGATGATCAACTCCCTCCGGCGCGTTCACGGACGATCATTAACTGAAGCTCGCGCAACGATCCGTCCGACAATGCCGGAAACCCACGTGTAATCCCCTAATTCGAAGCCGATTTCGCGGAATTTCGACGACCGAGCTAATGAAGCCGTGCGCATTCACGTTCGCGAGTGGAAAATAATGCCCGCCCTAACGGCGAGAAATTACATAACGCATCACCGGAGGCAAGTCTGACGTGCCGTCGATTATTTCAACTTGCGAATTGGCGGACAGGTCGGATATCCGCGAAAATTGATTTCGGGAGATAATCTCGCGCTCAATTTACAGAAGCGACAGACAGCGAGGGAGCGAGTCGAGTGTCAGGTGAAAGAGTGATTAGAGCGGCGAAGAGGAAAACAGACGATGAAAGGTTCGTTCCGACTTATATTTCGACGGCGACTTACCGTTTTACCACCTTTGTGACGAATATAACCTTCATTTCCCGCATTCGCGCCTGCAAAATTGGAATCGCTGCTAAGACGATAAGAGACTCCATTTCCGCGAAGACGCTATCGCGATCTTCGAAGGCGCTAACTTCGATGATGCGGTTAACGAGTTCGTAATAATATATTCGACGAAGCTCGCGGCGTATCATGCTAGTTCCGGAAGTGATGAGACATTGAGCTCACGGTGTGGCTGCAGCGAACGAAACTTTCTGAAGATTCACAGTTTCTTGAGAGAGAGAGAGAAAGAGATAACTAGTTTTTCGTTTTAATTTGCGATTTGTGCTTGCAAACTTGAGCAAACACACAATATAATGCGACAATGATAAAGAACAAATTTATCAACATACTTTAATTCACATAGTATAAAATATATTAATTCAAATAGTATAAAACTAGCGAAGATTTATTTTTGGTTGTGCGAGCCAATGTGTTAGATGTGTTTGTACGAAATATACTTTTTATTTATTTAAATATATAAATTAATGTACAATAACTTGACAATCGGATAAGCTCGTGAGAAGATGAAACAGAATATTAAAACAAATGTTAGTCAAAACACACGTTTTTTCATTGACGTGTTTGTTTTTTCATTTTACGTGTGTTTTTTTATTAAATGTAAAAACCAAACACAGTTCGATCATTATTATTTGCATCTTCGATTCGATCTTTATTTGGATCTTATTTAAACTAGTTTTAACACTTGCGTCTTGCGTTTTGGCAGCGCATCTGCCTTAAATATTTCTGTTTCTAATAATTTGTATTCGGTGCAATTCAAATTACTTCATCAAAAATTTTTGATCTGCATCACGTAATAGACGAAATACCGAATTTATTCTCCCCCAAGGAAATTAAAAGACCGTGTGCGAAAATGGCATCTCGGCCACAGGAGTCGAGATCTCGGATCTCCCGCATTTGGTGCGGAAGCAATTCGGAAATAATAAAAACGAACACGATCGTATTGTGTTGGCTGATCAGTGTAATAGCGCGAAGGGGCGTGTTAACGACGAATTATGTGCCAGCCTTATGAGCTCATAGACGCGCGTGCGAGAGCTAACGAGCTGTGCTCGAACGAATTCGAATAGCGGGGAACGTAATTCGGTGGTCGCTAAACTGCCGAGCCGCGTTGGACTTCTATAGGCGCGTTTTGCGTGTTACGAGAGTAAAATGAAATTAGCACTAATATGTGAATCTAATCATCTGATTACACGGCCGACTTATCCGACGGAACAAAATCGATTTGTGAGCGGGCGGTCGCAAATCTCTCCCCCGCTCTGTCCCGAGCTATCGCGCCGGGACATAACGCGCCACGTCGGCATAAAGTTAACTTTACACACGTTCGCTCGCGTGAGCGCGATGAAATTTCTTCGCGCGTAAAATAGCGACGCGCGCTACCGGGGTTATCGCGGTGCGCCGTAACGTGCGTGCATAATTTTCGCGAAATAATTGACGAGCACACATGTCGGAGCCCCCGCGCGTTGCTTCTTGCAACTTTGCTCGTGCCCCTTTCTCTCGTGCGCCGCCGACTATTCAAAGTTTCGCGATAGATTTTGCGCGCACAATGACGTTCTCCCAATCAAGACCCCGATTTTCGGGAAAAGTCATCGCCACGCGCGGGAGACACGTAAATAAATTTTTCTTATTAACGGAAAAGCGAGATGAAAGAAAAACGCGTTCTCATTATTTTCACGCGGATTGCGAAAATCCAAACTCGCGACCACCCCACGTAACTATATATTTCTCGGCGCGAACGAGCGTGATCTGATTGGATTGGAAGTTGGATATGAAGTTTGTGAAGGTAAAAAAAAGGGAAAAGTGAAAAACTTTTGTGACAAGTACATGATTAATATCCCGTTTGCGCACGCCAGAACACTCGGAATCCACGAGAAAATCAGGAACATGCTCGAGCACGCCGGCATGCGCGTGTTTTCTAACTGATCGCGCGATTAACGTCGCAATTATTTATCACCCGCTACGATCGACTGCCGCGGGCAGCATCGTCGCAAAGTATCACTCGAGAATAGTAGTAAAGAAGTAGTAGAGAAAGTGGCGGAAGAGAGAGAGAGAGAGAGCAGGTTTGATTGTAAGAAAAAAAAGTGGCTCTCTCGACTTTTAATCGCTAGAACCGATTAATTATGTGCTCGAAGGTGCGCAGTTAGTTTGTTACACTTGACCCGAGTCCACTTTAAATTGAAGCAGGTCAATTTTGATGTGTTGTACACGACGTTGAGAACATCGAACACCGATCGCAAGCGAGCCAAGATGTGCTCGAAAGCGTAAAGTTGAACGGTCAGGCGCATTTTATCGCGTGATATTTCGACACAGCTCGGGTTTGTTTATTTCCGTTTTACAATGACGAATTAAAGAGAGAGACAGAGCGCGAGCAGTAGATTTATCAATCGATTAATGCACTAATTCGTCACGCATAAATTGCCATTGTGAACAAATAAGTGCGGAAATGAAGCGAATTGTCGATATTTAATTATAAGACAGATTCGTTTTGATGAAAACAGCGCGCGCGCCACATGCTGACTGCTTGTTTGTATTGTTTTTTTGTATGCCGGCAGCTGCGATTTCATTCGTCAAACGAATGAAATATTTGTTTGTCTATAAAAGAGAAAATGATGAAACGTAGGAGAGAGACTACATATCGATTTTTAAAATTTATTTCGAAAGCTCAATATTCCGAATTACCCGTGTCATATTTTAATTATTATTATTATGTGCATATTTAAGATTAAACGTTTGATTCTGCCAATTACGATGCTCTTCCGCACGCGATTAAGGGTTAATTTATTTGTTATTAATGAAATTTATTTAATATTAATAAATTTATTTTCTCTTTTTTTTACATACTCACGCTGTTGGTTAATTTTTTTTATCAAAACGCTAAATCAATAAGGACGATGTGTAAGCGCGTTACGAATAATTATTACGCACTTACAATTGCGCGTCATAAATGTGACTAGAAATTTCGTGAGAAAATCGTGTGATAACACGCGAAAAACTCGCTAGTGTTTTTTTTATATAGATTGTAAATAATGTGAAATATTATTTATCGGATTGCCGCTCTCATGAATCAACGAATGTTTGGATATCGGTGTGCGCAGTAACTCGTGACATTTAGCGGACATACACACTTTCTATTTTTGTCTATCACGCGAACTCGCCATGGTACTCGCAATTGTACAGCGTTTACACATGCGTTCAGTCTTTTTTTCCCCGAGACAAAACGCTTTTGCTTGTTTGCTTTTCGATTTTCGCATACAGGATCGTAAAGCGCGATAAAAACGAAACCCGCAAACGCGAGCGCGCGATGTCTTAACTCCACATCCGTGTAATACAATTGAACGATCGCTGTAAAGTACGTAGATGTGCTCGGCGCTGCGAAGTGCGCAGTGAGATATGAGCTGCAGTACTGTATAAATCCAGGCAGAAGCTTAACACATTATTGCACCATCCTCTCACGTTTTATCTGATTTACCGGTTTAGTGATGAAACAATTGATCGAACATTGTCATTAATCGCGTACTAAAACGCGTAGCTACAACGTTGTCCCGCATATTGATAACTCAACATTAGACGAATAAGATAATTACAGGTTTGACAATTACGCCAATTGCGACAAATTATCGTTCACACGAACCTAATTGCGAGTCCATAATGTACGTTAATATTGCGTTTAAAAAAACAAATGCAAAAGATCGTAAAAGCTAGGACGTGCATTAAAAAATGTTTAAAAATTATCACTTCAAACGCGAGAAGTTAATTCGTCGCAACACGAAAGTGTCCGGAAGGGGGAGGTTTAATAAAAACGCAAATATCGATCGCGCGCATTTTCGCAACGAGAATTGTCCACGAAGTTTTCACGTAAAACGAGAGTGATACGAATATTCGTGTGTGTGTGTTATCCGAGCGAAACGCGAGCTTACGTGACTTTTTTTTTTTTTTTTAACCTGATTTGCCCTGGCGATTAACTCCCTTCGTGGCCGACTCGATAGAACACGTTTTTCACCATGTCGATGTGAAATCCCGTTCGTCGAATCTGACTTTTCCACCATGCGCGACCGATCTGTCGTGCTCGTCGTGGTAGTTTCGTCTTGGTTATCGATCTTTCCCAAGTCCTCAGATCTCGAATACATCGCGGGGACGTAGAAGTTGATCAGCAGCTTTCATCCCTGATTGACATCGCTAACTGATATGCCGCAAACAAACTTTACTCGAAATCGATACGATGCTTACACACACACATATTCAGGTGGTATATAGAAGTTTCAAAAGAGCAGAGGATTATACTGTAATGTTTATTCAAAAATTTCCAAATAATTCAAAAACCATCATATCGACTAGCTAGAGTTTTTTTTAAATCATACGCAGAAATTACATTGTTAATTGAAATCGATTTGTCAAGATTCGTTGATAATTTTAACGTTATTCCATAAAACGAAAAAAAACGAAAGGAATCGACCGGGTTTCAGATTTCATCCAATTATCGACTGTCGACATCAGGTCGACGTTCTCCCGACCGTGCTCTCAAGGTTTTACGTTACTGAACGAAGGTTCGTTAGGATAATCATTTGACGGCAAAATTATTTTTGATAAAAAATGTAGTTTCTTGTGCGAGAAAAGGGGATTGATAAAAAATATTAATAAAAAAAATAAAACTTCTGATACACGCAACGATAATATGCAAAAAGCAGTATTGCAGTTTTTTTTAAATATCTTTATAAATTTTTCTGCATGTACACAAATGTGCGCGTATCGTGACGCGCGCGTGTTTCCTTTTCGAAAATGTATTCATTAAATTCGATCTCTTTATTATCGGAATGGATGCTATTTCAACGTTCGTTAATGGCAGATTATCTTGCAACCATTCTGGCAACACCTTAGCTCTTGTTGCGTTATTTTCCCGCTTTGGTGTAATAAAAATTACGCGAGAGAATTCTTCACATTATTAAACATTACGGATTATTTTTATATTGTTCTGCGTTTTTAAAATCCAACAACGCGTTTGTGTGTTTATACCTATGTGTATACGTTGTATCATAATTTTTCCCGCTCGCGGTGTATGTATCCACAACTAATAAGTTTAATTTCTTCCCAAGTTGATATTGTACGTTGATGTGTATACATTCGATATTTTTCTCGCTCACGGTTTATGTATCCGCAACTAATAAGTTTAATTTCTTCCCAAGTTGATATTGTGTTAATTTAATCAGCTTTTATTATATTAAGCGCAACTACACAGAATTAAAAATAGAGATGTTTTCTTCGGTCTTTTGAAGGAAAATTATTAATTAAAAGATAATTACATACAGGAATAATGTAATTATAAAGATATAATTACATTATTCTTTAATTAATTAATAATTATTTTGAAGGAGAATTATATTACAGCAACTGTATGGCAGTATAATCTAGAGGAAAGGTGTAAAAAGAAAGAAATGCAACACTATTTTATTACATACATATTTACAATTATTACATTTCCATTAATTACATTTACATGTATTTTTCGAGACGTTTTTTTGTACAAACACTTTGTGTTCTTTCCGGTATGGACGTGGAAAAAGTTGATAGATAAAACTTTTAGATATTTGATTAAAGGCTAGAAGAGAGGTATATAGAGATGATAAAAACTAAAAAAGATATTGACGATAATACAAATAAAAAAAAAAAAAAAACCACACACAAAATTTATCATAAAACAATCGGCACGGAAATTTATTTACAAAAACAGTTATGAGCAACAGAGCAAAGAGACAGATAAAAGCGGCAGAATATATTTCAACGGCTGCGTTCATTGGCATGTACTTTCATATTTGCGATAGACGAATAGGCCAACCATAGACAGTAATCACAAAGCGCTGTATTTTCGCTGAACGCAGCCATTTTTTTTTTTTTTTTTTTTATTCTCTTTGCTCATCAATTTCCGTTTCTTCTTATTTATCTTTTTTTTTTTTTTCTTAATATTTAGTAAAGGCAAAAAGATAAAGTCGTTAAAACGCATATACAGCAAAATACTCATAGAAATCCGTATACAATACGATTGTAAATACAATATCATACATGTATGTATATATATATGTATATATATACAAATAACTTTTGTTATAAAAGTTTAGGTGTGTAACACCGTTGCATTGTTTCAAGTCGAAGTATGTTTAATCGCAGATATATCTGTAGCTTGATGAGATTTCGGATTTTTTTATAACAATGTCAAAAACTTTGCTAAAAGTTACGAAATCTTTGTTTTTTTTGGGGGGGAGGGTTTTGATTTCTTGAAAGATGTAAGCAAAAATAATTTGTGTTTTAGTAGGATGTTTAGACTACAACTCCGTTATTACTCTTCGGCCGGTATCCTCACGGATCTCTTATTTCCTGAAAGTAAGTTTATATAAATCAGTAATTTTATACTCTCTCAAATGTCTTAATAAGAAAGAGTAGTCGAAGGTATCGCAAACGAATAACAATCTATTTACACGTTACCGCATCGCGAGAAAGAAAACTGTATTCTCGTAAAAATTTTTCTCGCTTATGATTACATGTAATATCCTCTTCTAAAATGGCACTAAGAGAATTAATTCTCTTGTCTTAAGAGACGAATCCTCAGCTAAGTATCACATATTCTTAATAAGAAAGTCGGTTATCTTTACAATTCGTCGGTGACTGAAGAATATATTCTTGTTTTTAGAAGATATTCTACAAGCACTGACACAAAAAAGAGGAAAATATTCTCGTCCATTAAGAATATCTACCAACACACACACACAGTGACAGCCGGTGAAATTAATTAACGAAATTTTGTTAAAACTAATTGTTTACACTAGAGTGGCTCTTATTTTCGACTTTAAAATTGTTTCGCGGCGTCCTCCGGGATGATTCCAATTGCTAAGCAACTAATCTGTGAAAAATCACAATCGAATAAAGAGCAAAGGAGCTTTAGAGCTCTTAAACAAATTATTTAAATGCATAAGGAATCGATTTTATTTGATTATTTTTTTTTTTTGTTTAATGTTTCTTGATAGAATCAGTAAGTTGAAAGATAATCAAATAAAATTTTTATTATTTTTTTAAGGGGCTCAGAGGCTCCTTTTCTTTTTATCCGGGTTGAACTTTTTCACAGATTATTTTTTTGGCAATTGGAATCGTTCTCGAATGTGCCGCAAAAACATTTTCTTTAGGAGTAAATAAGCGCCACTCTATTCTATACATATTTTTCTACACATATTCTTGCACAGCACAACGCCGGCTGTCATTGTTAAGAGAGCTTATAAAGTATACGCGTCTCTTAATTTGAGAGAATACAATTTTTCGGTGCGTAAGTTATATCCAAAATACTTTCAATTGAAGACTTACTTATACTGTTTCTATCTCGCGCTTATTTTCTCTCTTTAAATATCGCAAAATATGTTTTTATAAAGTAGTATATTAATAATAGTTAGAGGATGTGTATGATCGCGTAAATATTTATTTATAAGAGAAATAAGAAGAGAGCTTTTTGCGCGGTACTTAAAATCTATATATGTAGAGATACATATCAAATAATCATAAACTTCGCCACTTATTAATAAATTTTTCCGTCCATCTAGAAAGATATTAATTACGTTGTCTCTTAAATACTTGGTACAGCCATAGTGGATTTTGTGACGTCGGAAACGAGAAATTCTATATAAAGTTTTGTCATGTAATTTACATTGAGTTTGATCTGATTTTTGTAAGTTTATATAAAAAACTTTGAAATAAAATGAGAGACACAGAATAGAATTAATGTATTTTGTCAGTATTTCTTTATCTTTGAAAATTCTGACGTAATAGCAAAATTCTGAAGTCAGATTTCGAATTCAGTGAGTAAGTTGCGTTGAAGGAAAACAATCAGATTGCATACTTACTTCAACAAAAATATTTTTCGATCCTTGTATAGTACAAAAACAAAAAAAAATAATTTTGACATACCAGTGTTACCATAAAACAAAGCTCGATGAAATAGAATAGTGCATTTTCATTGATGATAAATTTTGTACTTAATAAAAGAAATGAAATGTTTGAAAGTTCGATTGCCGTATCTATATTTTTCCTCTTTTTTCTTTTTTCCTATATTTTTCATTGTCCGATATAGTTTTCCCGTGTTTCTCTCCGTGTTTCGTCATTTGCGTGTTGTTATTTGGGTCATCTACGATACCTATAATTTGGGGTGAAAAACGTTGGTTTAATTATAAATTTAGACGCAGTTAATGACAAATTGTCAGCCGACAAGCCGGACTCGTCCTTGTTGAACAACGAAGACCTCCGCTTATGTCGCCATAATTTGTGCAATATCAATGAAGTTTTAGTGTGATACGCGCGTCGAATTAATGCCCGAGCGGGGGATACCCACGGGCACAAAAAACATTTCAACATTCCTCGCCGCATCACTTCTTTCTCATTTTGTCGATGATTTTTATCATATTCATACTTAATTTGTTTCTTACCATATTTTGTGTTTTTTACAGTTTTTGTTTTTTCTTCGTTAGGTCGATAACCTAGCGCTGGTATCATTTGTATTGACGTATTATTGGACATCGACCCATCTCGATGCCACAGGACGTGAGTGGGTATATTAGGTTTTCGCTTTCTCCTCGGTTCTCCATTCTTCTTCCGTTGCTCCATGTTTTCTTTCTCCTCCTGATTGGTGCGTCTTGAAAAATTCAGCATGGATTGCAGATTGATGTGTCCCATGCGTAACATTTGGTTTTGAATTTTTTTTTTTTTTTTTTTTTTTTTTTTTTCTATAATCCTCTTATCGTTCGAAAACTCTCTGTTTTTAAATCATCGTCCGTCATATAGTTCTTGAAGTCGCAGATGCGACACGCGCCACGATTTATAGCTGCGTTTCTCGCGGTTACCAGTGTTTCGCACGACGTCGTCATATCGTTGTCGTCGTCGTCGTTACCGTTGGTATCGCTCATGCGACGGTACAATCGCTTCTCCTCCTCCGTTGGATATGCCATGGTTGCTGCAGTTGCAGGGGATTTTACCATCTCGTGGCTGCAACCACCGCGGCACTGTTCCATAAGTTACGTTCGCGTCATTTTTTTTCTTATACCAGCGTTCGTCGTAGCACGACGTGAGAGAAATTTAAAAAACAAAAAAAAAACAACGATCTAACTGTTTAACTAAAAGAAGATATACTGCGGTGTATTAATGCAATCTATTTCGTAGAGAAAATCGCGCGAGCTTTTCTTTTTTTTCTGATAACGCGTGTGTGTTATCTTTACCAAAGGTCATCAATACACCGCAGTATTGATAAACATTCACCAGGGCCTTTATTCTGTATATCTACTCGCATCGACAACCGTGTGTCGTCGCGCATCTGTTGTTTCACAGTGACTCTCGATATCTATAGTCAAAGTAAAGAGGCGCGTGTAAGAAAATATCGTCCAGAATAAAGGCCCGCGTGTGTGTTTGTTTTATTACGCGATCAGTACGGATCAGCGTTAAAACATGTAATCTACGGAAACACCGAAAGCAAACGAAGCGTGCACATGGTGATACACGAGATCGACAGATCTCGTTTTTTTTTTTGTTTTTTTTTTTTTGTTTTTTTTTTAACAAAAAATAATCCAAAAATTGACGCGAGAACGTAACAAAACATAGGAGGAGGAGTGGACAGTGACGCGCGAGATGACGAATCGCTGAACGCATCATCGACGGGTTACGATCGACATGCTGATCCCGCATTGAAAGTGACCGTGACAAGAAAATCTGCGATATCATCAAACTTCATAAATCGTTCGTATAATAACGGGAGACTGATCGTCGGTGACGGAAAACTAATACGAATCTGGTAACCCGTCAGTGAGCGCATTAATCGGTTGAGCAAAAGTAAAAAAAATACAAAAAGAATTCGAGGCTTGCTGCGTGCCACTGATTATGCGTTTAATGGTTTTTAACCGGGAAAAAAAATAAGAAACAGGATGCGAAAATTAATTAAATAACTAAACAAAAGAGACTCATGTGTGTGTATACAAAATATACACGCGAGTCTTACATGCAGCAATAATAATATATATATATATATATGATATGACACTTACTCGAGCATGGTTGATGCTGGAATAGGTGCTATGGGCTGTGTTGGAGCTGGAAACACTGGTGGTCCGGGTGGCGGTCGTCCTCCCACTGTACTGTATATCCAATAATAATGATTAATAAGTAATCACGTAAATTATTGCACAAACTGTTTTATCTATTATTATGTTACTTATACGAAGCACACATCGTTATTTATTATTAATTAATTTATAGCATATCGAACAACTTAAAGCGTTCTTGCTCATAATATTTACAATTTATTTACAATAAGAATAATAATACTAATTTAATAGATGTCAATATATACACAAATTAACAAACTAAATTGAGAAATAGGAATTTCAGAGCCGTTGAATGCGAGAAATCTGGGTTTAACTTCTGGCCAAAATGTCTTTTTCGCAATGAATTTTTTAAATTCAATTGAGAAATATTAAATAAGCAATTCACACGTGAATGCGAAGTAGCATCTTGTATAAATTATATTTCGCACGTACGTCCCATGGCTCTCGAAGTTCTATTTCTTGATTTAATTTATATCTAACAGCGTATATTTTGTTTATACAAATTAATGCTTATGCACAGATTAGGATTGAAATAAGATATCCTTACTGTATGGGTTGTTGATGACGAACATTAGTCGGAGGTGCCGACTGTGAAGTCAAAGTTGAGGATGTGCTTGTGTTCGTGACGCGTTGCTGATGTACTTGCAACATATGCATATTGAATTGTGCATTATCTTCCGTAATGAATGAACATTTAGAACACAATCTTCTATTGTGCACCTTTAACACGTGCGTAGCGCGTCGCTCGGCGCGAGCTGCCTTGTATGTGCATAAAGGGCACTCGAAGGGTTTAGTGTGCGTTTGCATGTGCCTTTTCAGGCACCAATTGTCAGCACCGCTCCAAGGACAATACATGCAGGTGAACCTTAAAATTTATAAATCGACACGAATCTGTAATGATTTTCTTTCACACCCTTTGACAAGGTTTGTTCTTTTTTCATACACCGGCTGCACTAGTTCACATTCCATCTTTTTTTATCCCGATTAGTATGAAAAAGAGAGACTGTGTGAACTAGTGCAGCCAGTGTATGGTAAAAGAACAAACCTATATTATCCATATAGTAGAGAAACAAAAAAGAAATACAGCGGCAGACGAAATTAATCGCTACATTAACAATTTGAATTTATCACTTAGTTAATTAATAAGTTGTATGTAACAATGACTGAATTAGAAGGGATTTATCTTACCTGCGATCCTGCGTGCTCTTGGAACTACCCTTAAAGTGACTTTTGCTGTTACAGCCGCTGTTCGGCACTCGTCTGACGGTGTTGTTGCAATTATTCGCGGTGGCCTGCATGATGTCCGGAGCAGGCATGGCGGGCGCTTGATACATACTCATAGTGCTCGTGGCAGTGCTTGATGCCACAGCGTTCGGTTGCAGTTGATATCCTTTGTTCGCGGGAAAATCAGTTTGATAATTGATATGCGGTTGCTGTTGACCGCTCGCGTTGCTACCTGACGCTTGTTGAGCCTGGCTCGAGTCCTGATCCCTTCCTCGCACTCGTATCTTCGACGGATCGTACAGTTGCTCTTTGTGCATTCTTTCGTGATGCTTCTTCACATGATCGGCACGGTTGAACGGTTTCTTGCAGACCTCGCACTGGAAAGGTTTGTCGTCTTTATGAATACTCTCGTGTCTCGTAAAGAGATCACGTCTGTCTGTTCCATAATTACAGTGATCACATTTGTATCTTTTCCCGGCATTGCTAAGTGGCTGCATGACAGTGGCAGTGTTTGAGTTCTGCAACAATTGCATAGTTTTTATATATGCAATTGTATATATGCAAGCTCATAAATTTTAAATATATTAGGATGTCTCTTATTTTTAGCTTTCGAATTTTTTCGCGGCACCGTCTAGAACGATTCCAATTGCTAAAACAATAATGAAAAAGTTCAGCCCGATCGGATAAGAAGAAAAAGAGTCCTTAGGCCTTTAAACATTAACAAAAGCATTTAAATTGCATAATGTTTTTAAGGGCCGAGGAAATCGTTTTTTCCTTATCCGATTGGGTTGAACTTTTTCACAGATTATGTTCTTGGCAATTAGAACCATTCTGGGAAGTGTCGCGAAAAAAATTCAAAAAAACATTTTTACTAAAAGTAAATATGATCCTAATGTAAAAAGAAATATTCTATCGATTAAAAAAAAAAGATCGATTTATTTACCTGTGGCAAATGTTGCTGCGTAGGAGATGGTAGTTCTTGCAAAAGAAAATTCGTGGCTGGAGATAAAGCTGTTGGCAAGGTTTGAGTTTCCTGAGTTCTTCGTGACGGGACCTTCGGCCCTTCGCGTTCGGCCTTATCTCGCAGTTTCTCTAAGTACAAAATTACTTCCTCTCTCGTCATATCCGTCTGCGGGTCCTTATAGCTGACCCTTGAATGTCTGTTCCTATAGTCCGTCACAATCCGAGACAAATGATTTTCCACAAAGTGATCGGCGAATTCTCGGAGCATGATATTCTGGATCTCGCCTGTTGACAAATTGAAAAAAAAAAAAAAAAAAAAATAGGAAATACTTAACGAGAAAAAAAAACTTAAAAAAAATATACACGGATAAAGAAGATGCGAACAAAAATCTGAAAACCAAAATTGAAAAATGAAGTCTCTCGTTAAATAAATTCCTGAATAATCGAGAAATATCACAATTCTATGCAGCCGTTCGACGTGTCGTTAAAAAAACGTAGGATCGTCAATTAGCAAGAAAACTTTCCTTATTATTTACCCTACGTACGCGTATGTGTGCTAATCAATTTATTTTTATCTTGCATCACTTAAACTTTTTACATAGCTGGATAGAAAATTATTCAGCTGTACTCTAATTGTAAGTACTCTATTGATCTAGACCTTTAAGCTTATCTGAAGGCTTAATAGAGGCGTTCAAAAACTCAGAAAGAGAGAGAGAGAGAGAGAGAGAGAGAGAGAGAGAGAGAGAGAGAGAGTAATCTCATAGGCTGCTTGCGCGCAATAACACATGAATATCCGCTTATCTCTTGACTAGCGTGTGTGTTTTTACGAAGCATTTGCTAAGCGAAAGCGAAAAAACGAAGCAACCGAAAGAATATTAGCTGTGCATGTAGTTGTATGTATGCAGTAAAGCTCGATACCGCGCCGAGTTGTTTTCTTACACTTTATGAGATCGTAAACAAAATAACTTGGGAAAAAAGCATTTTAGAAAAAAAGCACGCGATGGTTATTAAATGTGTGTGTCGGCTTACTTACATTTTTTTTATATTTGCTAAAAATGTTACACACAAAAATAAATCTACGAGTGCAAAGCTATTATGTATGGTACATTTACCGCATTCCTCGCATCGCCATGCCGCTTTTCCGGGATGATAAGCAGCGATTCGACTATCAGTTCCTTTGAACGTTTCTTCCTCAAAAATCCAGTTGCCGTCATCGCAACTATCTGTTCCGTTTCCAGTATTGTCATCGTTTTTATAGGAAACGGATGTTTCAAACTCATTCTGAACACTCGACGCTGCGTGAACAAAATCGCGATAAATTATATAAAAAAAGAATTTATTTTAATCGAAGTAATCTTACAAAAATCTAAATATTTTTAGTTAAACCGTATTGTTTTATTTATCATCAATATTTTGTATTGCTTTATTCATTATTAATACACACAAAAAAAATGATGTTGAATCAACAGTTTAATTGAAATATATCTTGGTGATGCAACCTCAATATTATTGCATTATACAGCAGATATAATTGCTTGAAGAATCTAGACATATTAAATTAATCGCATATGGAATTGAATCAATTATTTATTTTTGTGGCAGCCCGTGACGTCGACTTTAGTTGAAGCAACTCTATTTTTTTCTACGTACAATAAATAAATTGTTTTATATTTTTGTTATTTTTTTGTTTAACTAGGGCACGTTTTGATGCATTGTAATTCAAATAGAATTGCATTAAATTAAATAGATTGCATTTTAATTTAAATAGAATTTTAGCACAAACAATATTATTATTATATTTTTAACAATAAATCTTAAGCTCATATGGACGCTGATAAGCAATACCATGTCAACCCACATGATCGCTATTTTGAGTAAAATACGTCTAAAACTTTTAAACGAACTTTATGAAATTTTCTAAATAATTCTTTGAAACTTTAAAATATTTTTGTTAAATTTTTATTTATTAGATAAAATGTTCTTTTAATTAAAAATAAATAACAACTAATATTTATATTTAATAAAAAGCTTTTACTGTTTATTACAAATTTTGTATTAAAC
>QVOA01017610.1:0-16668 GCA_014825685.1 Pseudomyrmex cubaensis | reverse complement strand
CAAACATCATAATATCGCATATCGATATATATATCGCAAATCGATATATATCGCAAATCGATATATATCGCATATCGATATATATCGCAAATCGATATATCGATCTTCTTTTTGTTTCTAATTACCGATTCCAGCAAAGTGTTAAAACCACTTTCTTGTATAAACAATTTAAAAATTAAACGGAATATAATTACGCGGACTCTCTCGGAGTTTTTGATGTAACGAAATGAAACAGCAATTTTTTTGTGATTATTTTACGTGATATTACACCGCGAGATAAACTCTCTACCTTTATAATTACGCGCGTTCTGAATTTCTGCGTATTTTCTAATTGCAAACATATCGCGCACTTCCCGTGATGATAATAATGTATTTTCTTCTGCAACTTCTATGAGCGCAATAATTTATTCCCTATATGTGACGCAAAATTTATTCGGGAACGCGTATCGCGATCGGCGAAAAGTCATCGGCGAGGATGAGGGCGCGCGCTGCGTGTGGAGCGGCGTTATATCAGGCTCCGAAATAATTTACAACTGATCCGACGAGAATTATTGCGCTCGATATAAGTAGCATTTATCGTTGTAAGAGCCGGGGATAATGTTCTACGCGGTAATTTAGTGTGCATTAAAACGCATCGGAAATAGCGGACGGGCGAGGTCTCTCTCTCTCTCTTTCACTCCGCTCGTTCTATCTTTTTGTTACAGAATATTTAATTTAATAATCCGATCGCACTATCTGCGCGCTCGTCTTCTAGTACGGCCATAACTACGGCTTTATCGGTGCGATAAGATTCATTTCACAACGACCGAGGCGTTTTGTTCGGATTAAGCGAAATTTCGCCCGCGGATTCGACTCTCGCGTTCGATTCTCCGAAGGTATCGGGTAGTTATTTTCGTAGGTCTCTGAAAAATGAAAGTAAGAAAAGCAAGGTGCGCGCGTATATACCAGCCACGGGAGAAAAGAGGAGCGCGCACGCAACCGGCAAACGATAAATCATACTTAAAGCTCTATGGCGAAACGTACAACTCGCCGGTTTCGTGCGTAACTCGACGAAAGACACTGAGAAGCCCGAGGCGCCTGTGATACGCGGGGCATCGCGATTTATAATATCTGCAATTCAGTCGCATTCGATCGAAGACTGGAAACGTCAAATACGTGCGTACACACACACACACACACGCGCGCGCGAAAATTTCTCAGCAAAAGTCTCTCCTCTTTGTATCGAAGAGATAGCGACACGCGCTCTCTGTGGGTGTGCGAGCACGCGATACTTGCGCGATACTTGCGCGAGAAAGACGAAATACGGAGTGAGGGAACGAGAAAAAAAGAGAGAGCGCGCGAGAAGATCTGGAAAGACCAGAAACCGCTTGGAATCTCGAGGCGGGACCGCGCGCGCGGTATTTTTAGGCATTAAAATCGCTCCATAAATTAAATCCGCAAAAGGACGAGAGAGGAGACCGGGGCCCGCTTGGAATGGGACGACACACCGGTGAACCGTTTCGGGGCCTTCTTGAGTTTCTCTACATCATCGTGCAGCCTCGTGGGAGATAAGGCCATAACATGACCTGACTTAACGCATCGTTCTCGGACGAAGGCTCGCGAAAATGAGATTCTGACAAATTTTTTTTTTTTTTTTTTTTTTTGCGCGCCGTCTCCGTGTGAGTTTGTTGTTTGCGCGAATGTCTCGACTGGAAATTACTCGTGATCAAAGAATGCGCAAGGAACACAGTCGCGAATAAATTTACGAGCGACAACAACGCGTATTGTACATTTTATTGGTGCGTAAAAGGTAAATACCGAGTAATAAGACAATACATTGCGGGAATTTAAGCGCGAAACAGTCGGATTAACAAAATGTAAAAACGGAAGGGAGTGGTTGCGAAAAGGTCAGACTTCCGTCTCGCGCAAATCAAGCGTGTGTGTAAGAAAGTTGGTCGGCTACAAGCGAAACAGTCTTATAAATTAAATCGGAATTAGCCAAGCGCGTCGCCCAACGGAAGGCCGTGCGGTCAATAAAATTAAAATTTTTATTATGCGATTTCTTTCTCCGTGCTATTTTTTACTACGACGACGCGGCCACGTACGTATGTATGTCCTTGCGTGACATTGATGCCACGGGACAGAAATCAACTCGCAGGCAAACTCCTCCCAGATGTTAAAATTTTAAAGAGAGTTGGTTCTCCAAAAAGATGTTTTTTTTTCTTGGTTTTATTACGGTAATCAGTGTAAATGTTTTCGAATACATTATGAGAGAATATCTGACGATTAAATTTTGTCTTCTAAAAAAAAAAACCCGCGAATAAAAGTTTCCGACGGTTTGCGCAACGTTGAATAATTATCGCCGTCGCGTGATTTACGACGGACACTTTTATTCGTAACGACGACGATTGCGATAGCTCAATGAATTCACGATTAAACGCATCCCGATTGAAGCGGCTTAGGCAACACTGTGCGAGAAACTTCTCCGTGTCTCGAGGTTTTTACGTTCTTAAAAACACATCTGCGAATTTAAATTATTTTAAAATTAATTTAATTTAGATTTTTACGTCGCGTCACTGCGCGCACTTGATAGCGGCAAACAATTCAATCCAGACAACGGCGTTGCGCGAAAGAAGATTATTATCGCCGCAAAAAGAGAAAGAGAGAAAGGGGGAGAGTTGGAGAGACAGGCTCCTTTCTCGCAAACATAAGTCATTTCTTCCTGCTTGAAACGTGCCTTTTTCCACGGAACAAGACGGATGATCGATCGTGCGTATGCTAATTGATATAAATAGCAGGACCGAACGGGATTCGCGCGATTAGTTTCTTCGACACATCGCTGCTCCCATCTCGTGCAAACACCAGGTTTTCCCGGTTAATTAACTGTCGATCGATCATAACGCCTGTTTATGCCAATTCTCTCCCGAGAAACGTGCAAGCGCCAACGCTCGGACTCCGCTCTCTCGCCGACCGTTGGCGAGGAAGGATCATCCGGGCGGAAACGACGGGGTGGTTATTATTATACGCAGTCACCCCGGAACGACGTATATGTAACGCGCACACGTATATAGGAAACGCGGCGAGTACAGAAGAGAGAACGTGGCGGAACCACCGGTGGCGAGACCACCAACAATACGAACTTCGTCCTGATCTGAGAGTACGACCGGTGTCCAGTTCTCACCAAGACCCCGATAGTGGGTTGCCTTTGCTCTCACACGTGTGTTTTACGCGCGCACACAAACAGATTACGACGACGACAACGACGACGGTCAAGCGAACGCGGACATACACGCACCAGGTAGGTGTGCGTACAGGTGAGCCCCGTGCTCTTAGCCCTTCGTGCACCGGCGCGGCGCTCAAATGACGACCCGGAGGAGAATAAAGAATGAGGAGGAGAGCTCGAAGAGGGAACTCGGGAGAGAACAGAGTCCCCTGGCCCTCGTAAGACACGTGAAACTGACCAATAGATCCGGTTTAGCGAGTTTCCGGATTCCATGGGGTCATCGGGTGGGCCCCTCGCAAGAGCAGCAAACGGTACCCCCGTTATTGCCCCCTTTCAACTCCCCGTTCACGCCCGGGAAGAAAGAGAGAAAGAGAGAGAGAGAAAGAGCGTACGGAAGGTCCGGTCGCAGGATCTCTGCAACCCTTTGCCACTGTTCGTCGTCCCGCGGTGTGCGCGCACTGTCCATTCGCATACATTACCGCGAAATCCGGTTTTCGACAATACCTGATGCGCTGCCCTCGCGATGGCCCCGATCAACCGGGTCAAGCCTGAAAGAGCCCGGAGGAGGAAGAGCTCTGGCAACCTGCCAGAGGCCGAGTGTGAGACCGATTGAGAGGTGGAAGAGCGAAGAAGTTCGGGAATTTTATTTGTTATGTTACTTCTCTTGCGTCATACACATTTAAATAATAAATAATAAAATTTTAATCAACAAACAATAAAAGTTGTTTTTAAATAATAAATATTTATGTTTTTGCCTTTTTTTCATCTTTTAACAACTTTTTTTTTCATCTTAATAGCAACCGTACGAATAACAAGCCACTATAGCGTGACTATAAAAATATTAATTTACAAAATCGTTAATAACAATAACAATATCGTAAAAGGATGCTTTTTAATGATATTCTGAATAAATAAACCATCAGAACGGGTATTGAAAATAATGGTCTTACATAAATAACAGCCTGACGCTCGTGGATGATGCGTCCAGCCCATCGTCTGTGCGGCAGTGGTCTCCCCTTTCCCCCCCCCTTCCCCCTCCGAGTCGCGCGCAGTGACCATTCGCATACATTATCGCCGTTCATCGAAATCCGGTTTTCGACAATACCCGATGATACGCGCGAACCGGGGATCAGTCGGTAGGTCACCCTCCGCTCAAAGAGGAGCGCAGACGAGGAGCGCAACCTGCGTCGTGAGACCGCGACGAGGGATATTGCGCGTGATTGAATAGACGGAGGGACAGTGACCATGGTAGCTCTTCTGTGTCCGGTCGTGATGGCGATGACGATGTGCAGATTTCCTTTGGGGATGACCATCGATGACCGGGGGTTGCGCGAGCGACTTCTTTCTGGTTTCATTTTTTTAATTTATTTTGTACGCGCTGTCGCCACCGGTTCGGTGGGAACGAAAACCTGATCGGGGGAGTCTTCGTCCACTCTGATGTCCTGCGCCATCACGAACCCGCGAAAGAGACGACGAAACGAACGGAAAGAGAGAGAGAGAGAGAGGACGGACCCGCGAAGACCGTTTAAATTTACCAACCCCGTGCGGACATGTGCGCGCGTAATGAGAGTTAAGCGGGCCAGTAAGATCGTTTCTTCGCCGTACGTTGTTTCGCGCGGGTCATGGGAAAAACCGGGAGAACCGGACAGTGGTCACGAACGGAACTGAACTTCCTTTGATATAATTCGCGGCGCGTGGAGACCGCGTCGTCACGACGCGCGTCCGTAAGAACGCGCGGGGATGCTCGTCTCCGCTCTCATCCCTCGGACGTTGATTCTGACGAATTAACGTCCGGTTTTCGAGAAAGGGATGGAAAAGAAAAAATTGAACGGCAGTTACATCCGAGACTTCGGCCGAGCCGTCTGTCCGAAAGCGGTTACCACTTTAGTTTCCAACCGTCATCGTCGTCTCATTGCTTCAACGTATCGCGAGATTTGTTGGTCTAACTGTTGGTATCAACGATTCAGGGTTCTAACGAACACTGCGCGGGTCGGTCGGCGCACAAAAGAAATCTAGTCCGAACTTTGCAACCCCTCCATTGTCGTTTGAGATTTTTTTCCAAATACGCCACGCGTATTTATTTCTTTTCTTCTATTGCCGCTTCTTACAGCCGCGCCGTTGAATGACTCAGGAAATGATCGACGAAATTGGAATCTGTTCAAATAACGTTGCGGAATATAATTGCAACACGGTGTTGCGCAAGCAACCCAACGTGTAAAAGGCGCTCGCCCGTTATCGATTTGCTGGAATATGTCAAACTGCCATTTTTTTTTGCCGCAGAGCCCGGCACAATGTGAAGTGTATTAATGGATGAAGCATGTAAGTGCAAAATGCTTCGGGGATTGTTCGGGGAGATTGATCCCTGAACGACTTTGCAGGCAAAGAAATCGATCGAGGAAATTGACTTCTTTTTCTATACGCTCCGATAGGTGTAACCGCAATAAGCGCGGCGAGCGCGGTAGCCAAATGGAATCTAACGTTATTGCATAAGAGTCTCGATATTGCTATCTGCCGTTTTGCAAAAAAAGGAACAGCACACACACTCTCTCTCGCCCGCCGCCCAGACATATCGCGCAATAATGAGAGCTAACGCGCGAGATAACACAAGCCTTCTCCTGACGTCTACATTATTAATCATTAATAATCGCAACGTTCCTCCCCTCCGCGGGGCGCGACTCGGTAGCCGAGACGTGCCCCGCGCCAAATAGAACGAAACAATATATGCTCTCTTCGGAAAAAAAAAAAAACTTTTCTCGCGCGCGCTCTCATTGCGACGCGTGTAAGTTTCGCGTTTGAAATATTGACACGAGTGTGTGTTTCCCCAGGGGCGCTATCGTAACCGATGCCGCGATTTAACGTGCTAATTAACTCGCACGAAATTGAAAGCCGGCAATAGCGAGGATCGCGAACGGAGGAAAATTATATTTCACTCGGCGACGATAAACCGCAATAAACTTTGTCTCTCGCCGCGTTACAGATGTAAAAAACACTCGCCAGATTTTCCGCGAGAGAGGCTGATATAATCGACGCGCGCGCGCGCGAAAATGATTGTCTCGGCAAACGCCGAGCAAAAAATTTGCTTTTTCCTTTGGAAACGACGCACGCTCGACTTCACCGCTTGATTTTTCAGAGTAAAATTGCACGGTCCGCCGAGTAATCCCGCTCTCGATGCGCGCAGCAGCCGCAACTCGAAGATAATCGACGACTCGTCGTCGTCTGATACGCGTCGACTCGGTCGATCGAGCGATCGACATTTATCATTCTTCATCCTCCTCCCCTTCTGCCTCTCCCCCCACGCTCGCGCGTTTTGCATCTTTCGCAACGAGTCTCAATTAAATGCTGTATATCCGATCAACGTGAAAAATGGCCGCAGGTGTTCAAGGAGAAGTGAGAGATAAACGTAAACAATTTAATGAGATCGGAACGCGCGTTAGATAAGAATAGAATGAGATTAATTTTATCCCGCGAACGTCTGGAATTCGAGAATATAGATCTTCGGTTTTCGAGTGGGAGGGGCAGGTGTAAAAGCATTTGAGAAGCGCGCGCCGGCTCGTCACACGAGAGAACGGAAGTTCTCGTGTTTACGTCCCGCGTGTAATTGGATTATTAATTAACAGCCAGTTACAAGCAGGTTCGATACAACCGAGATTTTTCCTCGAGATATCCGCAAGGGTCATCGACCAACGAGACCGTTGACTATTGATCATCGTCAGACCCCGCGAGGCATTAACGAACGCAGCCGATGTCCACGCGCCGATGCGAACGCTCGGAAACATTATTTCTTTATCGCGGAACACAAGGCTTAAAAGAGCCGCGTTATTATATGCGCGTCGCCAGGAAATTCCCCGAGCGTCAATGGGCAGCAATTACGAATTCTACGGGATTGTTGAAACATCAGCAGCTCCGATATACCGTAACAGTCGATTACCGATTGCCGTTTATGCATTCGTAATCCTTTCTCCGTATATCCGCGTTGCGCCCAATCGTCCTCGAGCGTTGATCGACACGCACACACACAGCCGGCTTTTTATCAGATCCGGTTTGCGCCGCTTTGTTCCTGTCGCCAATAAGTTGATCGTTCCCCTTAATACATCAATTTACCGCCGATTTTCTGCCCCGCACGAGAGAGCTTATCATCGTCGTCTCACACACACATATATATATATATCATTGGCACCCAACGGTCTTTCGACCGTTTTCCTCGGCGGTCAATTAATAATAGGCAACACGTGGCGTTCCAGTTTCGTGCCTGACAGTCACGATAAAGCGCATTTTCTTCCTCGTCGTGTTTCTCCGAATCGCCTTAATTAGCGTATCGCGGAAGTTATCGAAATTTCTCGAGCGCCACGAGGATAATGCTCATTACCGCAAACTCGATCTGTTTTTACGAAACCTGACTCGGTGCGGGCCACGCCCAATATCGCAATCGAAGCGGACCACGTGGCGATGAGTCTTTTTCGTAACTAAATTATATATTAAATAGAATTAAACTATCCCTTGTTCTCCAATTTTTTATTCATTATAGAAATTAATAATTTTTCATTTATAAATAGAAATTAATAATTATAAATTAATAATTATAAATTAATAATTATAAATAGAAATTAATAATTATAAATAGAAATTAATAATTTTTCATTTATATAAATATATAACTAATATATTAGAATATATTAATAATTTTAGATTGTTATTTACTTGTATTTATTAGATTGTATAATTAATTTGATTTATAATTAATTTGACCGCGCAAAAATATAATCTCTCGTTAACGTTTCTATATTTCGGAGGAGATGAATTTCATCTCGACTATTATCGGACGTATTTCCGAATGCAATTTGTACAATCCGTACGATAGATCCGAATGTTCAACAATATGAAATACTTCGCAAACACGTGCATTAAGAATTCTGCACGGTTTCTTAGAGAATCGCGAAATTATATAAATTTTCAAGCTTTCACACGGCTTTCAAGCGGCCCCGTGCGCAATTATCTTCAAATTACAATTGCAACATCTCTCTTTCTGCCATTGGCAATGCTAAACACGGTCAAAAATTCGAAAGACGTTTTTTATTGCGTCAATCGATTTGATAGTAATTTGATAGTAATAGTGCCGAGAGAGACTAAAAGACTCTCTCCCATCATTTTGTTCCACCGCGCACACAAAAGCGCCGCGAGATTACAGATAATTCCGGACCAGCGAGAGAGATGGACGCGCGCCGTGAAAGAAGAACGTCGGTAAATCCAAGCGAAGGTAACGGCTCCGGTGTCGATCGATCGAGAAAGAGAGAGAGCCTAATTTCAGTCGCGTCACGCGCCGCGCTCGCATTTTCGCCGCGGGCTCCCCCGAGCCCGATTTTCTATCGCGGCCGGCGCGGGTTTCTCGCGCGCCGGCAAGAAACCGCCGGCCATTAGAGCGACGCGTCCATTCATAATCCATTCATAAATTAGCTCAGTCGGGAGGATAATGGCTCGTGAGCATTCCCTCTTGACCCTCGCGGACGTCCGGACGCGGGAAAATACGCGATCAGGAGCAGAAGGAGCGGAGGGACGAGAAGGAGGAGGATGTTAAAGATCCACAACGCGCGGTTACGATATCCACCGCGATTCCGCTCTCGGGCGGATCGTCGCGACGGAATTTATGCGTTTAGGCGTCGGCTGAATGCTGATGTATACGGCCTCGTATAATGTTGCTATCGCGGCCAACGGCGTAATAGCTTTCGTCCGGACCCGCGCGAATGACGCGCCGTAGATGTTGCAACCGAGCGGGCTATCAGTAATTATTTATCGGCCGATCCCCGAATGACTGGCACGTAGTAGGATCGTTTCGTGATCGTCCCTTCTTTCTCTCTCTTCCTCTTTTCATGGGTATACGCACGTCTGTCCCTTAATCCGCCGTTGATGAGAAAGAGCTGTGTATGACGTTATCCACGCGGCATTTTACGATGTCGTATATGAACGTAATGTGCGGATGATCCACGAACGTATTCACGCGCGCGCGCGCGCGCGTTTCGTATCACAATGTCAATAAAGCGCGCGCTATGCGCGCAAACATATGCGCGTGTCATTGTATCTAAACTGACGGCGAGTCAAATCCCCCGTGAGAGAGGGATTTAGGTTTTTATCACAAATATATGTATTCCGTAATCTGTAATTACACCGGACTAACGATCAATGGCGCGATAATCGTAATCGCTTTTTGCCCGTGAATAGATTATAGGTCTTTGTATATACATCATCCGCTAACCAGAGTTTTATGGCGGCTATTATAAGTGCGCAGATATGAACACCACAATATCGCGTCGAGGCCGCTCTGTCATTTTTTGCTCAAAGCAACGTATCGTGTGTGCGACGTTTGAGAACGATTAAAAGAGAGAGAGATATATATATATACATGTGTATATATCTCTTGCATATATATCTCGCCATACGTGAAAGATATATTGCGCAATATTTGCGACTGTGTGTAATTACGACTGATAGCGCGACGATTAAGATTGCAACTAGACTGAACACAACGATCGCGTCGAATCCGGTATGATAAGTAATTACTCAGTTATCGAGCGATTCTAAATCATTGTTGCTCTCGGATGTCGGACACTCGACGAAGAGAGCGTTATCCCGAGAGAATTTCTCTCTACCCCCGGTCTTTTCGCGCGGGTCTATTCATCATACGCTGTGGATTTACATATGTGTAAGCGCAATTATACAAGATTTTGCTCGCGCGAAAAGAGCGCGTGAATATATCGAGACCTCAAAAGGTTTAACACTCGCCAGATATATTAGAAATATCCAAACGTATGTGGAAGAAAATTGAACGTTGTGTGTTTTATCAAAAATAAATATTACGAAAACCCTATTGCCAAAACATGTTTCATTTACTGCCTGGTTGTCAGTCCGTTACAAACCTACACTTATCAAAATATGTGATAAAAAAATATTTAATAAAAGCAAAATTAAATTACTTCTTATAATCCAGTTGAAATTATATTGTTTTTTTATAATCTCGCATTTTGAAGTGTGTATTTTCAGGCCTCTGAAGTGGACTGCATCAATTCGCACTAGTCTCGCAATAAAAATCTTGTACTGACGTTTATTAAGTAATTTTGGATTTTTCACCAATGCCTTTAGTGTTTTTCAAGATATTTTTAATTAAACTCTCGAAAATCTCGAGACAGAGAGACGATGATAGCATCCGACACTCATTCGGGGGATGATATTTTTATGTACTTGGCACAACGAACCCCGCGCTAGCGCGTCTCCACTTTGTCGACGCAAAGACATCGCGTTGTCGCAACAAGATCGCGGGGAGGAAGAGGCGTGCGGCGTAAATTACCGTAAGCAGATCTTACACGCGATGCAAATCTATCCGTTGTAAGATCAATCTTGTCACCGATCGCCCTCTTACGCTCCTCCTCGTTCATTTTTTATCGCACAATCCTTCCCGTTTTCGCGCTTTCGTCGGTGTACGTCCGGCGATATACGCAGCAACTTACACTGTTGCGTGACCTAACGGGGGTCCGCCCTGTAATTTCATTTGTCGAGATTTTATCGCGCGGAATTTATATGGTCGCCTGGTAGAAATACGTCGTAGAAACCGATAAAGCGGCCGCGCTTAATGCGAATGTGTTGTGTCTCCCGTCTCTTCCAAGTTCAACGGAATGGTTTAATCGACCAAGAAACGCGGCGCTTCTTCCTCACTCGCCATAAACAATCCTCAATTTTTTTGATAATTATACGTAATGATATTAAATATGTAATCGACGTTTATATTTTTGTTAACTCAATACTATGGTGTAACAACAAATATTCTTCCTTTCATCCTAAACAAAATTATCCTGTGACAAATTAAAACTTGTGTGGTGTTCGAATGTTGAAGTTATTCACTGTATTATAAAAAAAAAAACCTGCAGCTGATACAATCATCTTCTACCCTTTGGTTCACGCGTTCTTCAATGATTAAACGATAAATAATTTAATTTAATAAAGTACATGTTTTATTTAACTGGACACTCGTACGTTAACCCCTTCTTTAATCCTGAACCGCTTAAAAAATATCGTAATTTTTATCTCTTCGTAAACAAACTCTAATTTGCATTAACAATAATCGCTTACAACGTGGCAACGTCCGGCTCCTCGCGTATGCATCGCCACATATATTTTATTTTGTGCGTAGCATTAAATCCCAACGTGGCAAGTTTTGATCACATGAGAGTGCAGTTTCTCCTCAGCTCCTACGGGCTGTATCGGATGTGAGTCACGTAAGCGCGGCCGAAAAGAAGAAGCGAAGAATTCACGGATGATGCATCGGTATTTGGCGTATCGAAGTGACGCAGCGTGGTGCTCCGCGCTACACGCTATCGACTCCTCTCTCGGGTTCGGCGCGTTCTTGATTGTGTGTAGGTAGGCAGAATGCACGCCCCAGGATCGACCAAAAAAATCTACTATTTGAAACGCGTCGATCTGCCGAAGAAATCCCTCGTCGTTTACAAGACGCTCCACAAAAGATACTTGTTTTGCAGAGGGTCTGTGTGGAATCGCTAATTGCGCGCTGTTTCAAAGTGTCGCCAAGTACGCGATATACGTTACAATGCAACGTTTTTTTTTCTTAGTGAAAATTGTGTTAGTGAACGGGAACTTCGGAAATGTGCATTGTCCGACTATCAATTAGCACAACGGGCAGGCATATCGCATTTAACGGTACCGAAGTCAAGACTTGAGTAAATACTCTTGTAAAGCGATACTCGCGACAAGGACGAGCCGTGTCACGACAGGAGGAAGTCGACTGTTCGGTTAAGTCATGAAGACTGATCACCAACGAGAGGAATTTATTAGAATTTTAAATGAGCTAATTTCGATAAGGCTATATATATATATACGCGCTCGCTTCTTCTTCTAGCCGATTACTTAATAAACGTCGTTTACTTGTCGTCGAGCAAAAACAAAGTGTTGTCGAAAAAACAAAAACCTGGAAAAAAAAACTTGCTTATTGAATACATTAATTAAAAAGGAGAGATAACGTCAAACTCGCTGATATATAGAAATCGCGCATTACGCAAAGCGATGCAAGTCGCTTCTTTTTTTTGCGCCGCAACAAATTACGATTACACGATGACAAGTTTATAACGAGTGATAACGAGTTTCTGCGAGTTTCAATGTTGTTTATATCGCGCGCGCGTATCATTAACGCAGTTTCACCGTCTAATATAAATTTGGGAAAGTTTGTCGGAGACAGCTTGCCGGTTACCGAGATAAGCGCCAAAAAAGAGAAGGCTGTTGCGTGCAAAATGTGGTTTTGATAACGTAATCATTTTCTAATCTAATTGACATTTACACGCGCACGCAGAATTCCCTCTAAATTTCTGTAAATGTGTACGGACGATTTAAAAAAAAAAAAAAAATGCTCGTATTTCATGCCGCTTGAAAGCTAAAAACCGCGAAATTCCACCGCAGAATTTCCTCTTAGCCGTAATTTCTCAGTTTTTATCCGCGCGGAATTATTGCTCGTAAAGAAAAAACAAAAATTAACATCGAACAGTGTCGAACACAATGTTTACATCGTCGGTAATAAACGCGAGCAAAAGGAGGAATGACAAAAATCGCTCGGTTGATGTCCCCGTCGAATATATCGACGAGAACACTAAGTGCATTTAATTCCGACCGCGGTGCGGCAAAAAAGGGCTCATCGCCGAACCGGCGCTGCGTCACGAAGTCACGAAGCATGAAGGGCAGAGAGACGGGTTGAGGAGGAAGAGGAGGTGGTGGAGGAAGAGGAGAAGAAGAAGAAGAAGAAGAAGAGTTAGGATGAGAAGGAAGACAGCCGTGGCGGCGCATCGGTTCCTTCGTGCGGCAACGCGGGTGCCGATTACGGGCGGCGGGCTTGAATCGCGACGCGACGCGACTTTATGCGCCTTGATAGCTAGCTGCACCAGGAGGCGGCGCCGCCTCGTGCAACGGCGAGCGACTACCTACTTGGCTGAGAAGCCGGGGACCCATTGGCCGCCGCAATGACCAATCATCATTTGACATTCTTTCACCTCGACTCTATCCTTGTGCGAGCTCACCACCACTCGTCGCCGCGGCTTTGCACGCACACGCGACACGCGTGTGCACGTACGCGACGTCGCACGCGTCGACACACACCGAACGGGTTGCGCTTGCTACCACTATCTTTGCCCGCCACCAATATACGACACGGCGCATAGGAGATGCGGTCTCCCGGGAGAGAATCTCCGACACCCAGGCGACACACGCGGCGTCGTAGCTCAGCGCGCATCGGTAGCTCGGCTCCGGGTACAGGTTTATTAGGAAAAATCCAAGTCACACTTCGAATTTCAAGCCGCGCCTGATATATAGCACCGTGCCGCGTCGTTGTGTACCGATTTCCGACGTCGCGCGCTAGAGATGCTATTTATGAAACTGATTTGCAACGTGGATGCACACACACGCGAGGCCGCCCATTAAAAATAGCGTATACCGGTAGCGGGATACTTTTCAGCGGGTGATATGTGCTCGGCGCTTGTTCGCTGACTATCAAATTAATCACGCAAGAGCACGAAGTTAGATTAATCTTAACTCACGGCCCCGAGAGAGTATCTACCAGCGTTGATGTCTCCCGCGAGGAGTTGGTGCAACAGTCGCTCCGGCGCGTTACATTCGTTGATGTTTTTTAAAAGGACTAAGAAATCGTAAAATTTCAAAATTAAACTCGCGTCGAGAAGACTCTATTGTCTTTGCTATTCGTTTAAGTCATAGACAAGCATATTTTTTTCTCAAGTTTAATTTAGAATTGTTCATCGAAAAATAATTAACAAACAAAATTGAGTAGTAACGTGTTTTTGACAACAAACAAAGAAACAAAGCAAGTTAAACCGACAGAATGCGCGTGATCTTAGATTTATAAAGTATTAATCGCATAAAGAAGGTACTGAATTGTTTCTATTGCATCAACAGCTCGGTTGTAAACTAATCCACCTATCCTATGAATGGAACTTTCCTCACTGATCTTTCCACGTAAATAAATTTCTCGTAACAAAGTGTGCTATGCGTATGGGTGTGTCCCTTTCCATTTCACGAGCCAAAGGAGTGCACCTTTCGCCAACATCGCCGCTGTATCGAGTACACGAAGAGAGAGAGAGAGAGAGAGAGAACAAGAAAGAAAGAGGGAGAGAGAAAGAGAGACTGCCGGGTCGATCTCCTTCGCCAATTTGCGATCCTTGGTCTCGGCAGTGGAATTTCATTGACTGCCGTCCGTTCCGGCCTCGAAACCAACGAGCTTCAACTTCGCTTCGAAATGGCTTATCGGAAGCAATTAAAGTCATTCGGTGGACTCTTACTCGTTTGATTTATCGCGAGCGCAAGATGAGATACGCACCGGTCACTCGATAAATAATCGAACTCGAAGTATTTACTAAAAGTACGATAAATATACAAATTGATATATTGATATTATAGCTTCGCACTGTCCAAGCTTATTACGATAAAATTTTTTGAAACTTCTCTTCGAAAGGTATCTTCATTAATTAGGCATCTGTAATTAGGTATTTTTATTAATTGGTCTATCTCTTATTTGACGCGCGTTGTGCGCGCGCGTCGTTAGGAAAAAAACCGGATGGCATTTTGGACGTGTTTACGATTTTGGAAAATTTAAATAAATAAAAACAAAAAAAAATCGAGAAATGTTGAAACTTGAGAACAACAAGAGAATTATCGGGACTAATTAAAGAAAGAGTCGCGTGTGCGAAGACGCGCGAATACAGATTAAGCTTGTTTACTTCCTCAAAGCTTCCATTCCAGGAGTCAAGATAATATTTGTGGTCACGAAGCCCCCGTTCCACCGCGATATATATACGCGCGGATCTCGACAATTTTACCAGAATTGAAATCAAGACCGCCGCGAAGGTTGTCGATTTTTGCAAATCTAAACTTGAAAACAGGATGTTCAAATAGCTTCGAGATGTATCAAATAGCTTTCAGCCATTGCGCAAAAAAAAAAAAAAAAAAGAGAGAAGCAAAGTTTACGAAAGCAGGATTGACGCCTTATCTTATTTCTAGATGACACGAACCACTTCGCGAGGCAAACTTTCGTTAATCACTTTAATGTTGGCGTATCGGTTTAACGTTCGTGCGCTAATTATTAAATATACGATTATCGCGATCTTGACTCTCGTACTCTCGATCTGTAATTTATACGCGCATGATACACGCTCGCACGATACGCCACGTTGTCACGAGAGACTCGGGATGGCATCAGGGACACGTCGAGGGTTGTTGACTCGCGACACTCGACCTGGAAAAACGCCGCGACTTAGGCATTCAGCGTGTCAGCTGCGAACGATTCTGCGGTAGCACACGCCAGACCAGTTCAGCGAATTGAACAGCTCCACTTGCCATATCCTGCCAACATCCTGCAGACATTTCCCTGCCTATTACGGCCGCGACTGATCGCGGCCCCGCGGGCAAAGAACTGTTCAATGAAATTCCACGCCGCGAAAAGGCTCTCGCCTCTCTAGGAGCGCGCATCTCGCTCGTTCCGGGAAATAGACCGCGGAATTCGATTCAGTCGCCATTACGGCGAATCGCTGAAATCATCTCCGCGTAATATCCACCGGCAGCTACTGAACTGATATAACGACCGTCTCGAGTTTTCGCGATTCAATGTGATCCTCGCGCACGCGATTGATAAGTATCCGAAACGCGACGCACAGAGATATAGCGACAATAGTGTCACATTGCCACTGTTGTTGACAAGTTTCAATAAACGCCGGCTCGTTATCGCACGTAGTGTGACAGTTCGCCGAAGTATAGCCATTTACGTCATCGATGAGTTCGATTGTTGCTCGAAAATGTCTTTTCATCGAGCCATTTTTTCCAGATAAAATAAATGGAAGTCGCTACATCCGGGACGAATAAGGGCGAGTGGCAATTTGAAACCCCACTCGCAAATGTGTTGGCCGTTGAAACAGTTGAAGCATTTTACAACGTTGTGAACTTTCATGTTTACAAACCGAGAGCGTTTACTTTTGTGACGCGTCTGTTGTCACCAACCGCGCGTCGTTTTGAATTAACATGTGTGTGACACAAATAACAATTTGCAAAATTGGCAAGATTATATTATGGGCGCGACGAAAAAAACCGATAAAGTTCGCGCGAACAACGCGCGGCCGACGCGCGACCTCGAATCTCGATATAACGTTCTTCTCGAATCGCGCGCGAAGGAAAGTGGAAACGTACCGTAAAATGTATATCAGAATGAAACGCGCGCACGTTGCGATACACGCACGATACTTGGACGTAGTCCAACTATGTGTCACGGTTCACTGCGGCAACAACAATTACGTGAAAAATGACTGTTGCGCGGCGTGAAGGTCGTTATCTGGAGTGTTACTAAGGATCGCGATTGTGTGCCGCGGAGATATATATATATATATATATATATATATATATATATATATATATATATATAT
>QVOA01017576.1:0-15606 GCA_014825685.1 Pseudomyrmex cubaensis | reverse complement strand
TTCCTAAAATATATCTGTATAATTGCACATTACAATTTTAATGCAAGATTTCGTCATATAATTTTGTAAATGGTGTCCTATCAGGGAGTTAATCGACTTTTTCTTCTGTTATCGACCAAACCTGATCCAACTCGGGATCTTTGTAGTTTATCCGTGTATTTAAAAGTGAACCTGACCACATTTCTCTGTTTCTTTTTACTCTTATTATATGTGCTTATTATATGTACTTTTTAAAAAGAGTAATTGTTTCTGATTATTTACAATTATTTTCAATCCTTACCACAGTTTTTAAATTACTGCGACTTACAATTAATTTGCGTCAACAAAAAGAAAAAAAAACACTTTAACAATTAAACAGAATTAGTTTTGAAATGCACTCGATATATCGAGAGTATTGTTAACAAGAATATATTTATAAGGCGATTTTATCAGGAACTTTGATGAACGTCTTCGCAGATTCAGAGTGTTAGTCTCTTAGTTATCAACGAGAGTTCATGTACTACGTATGATATCTTTTAAATATCAGCACATCTCAATCACAGATAATCATTGAAGGATAAAAGCTTAATAATAGTTGCTGTAAATTATCTGAATATATTTTATTTCGAGCATATTTCTTGCATGCGTTCTTTTAAAACAAACAATGACAAGTCTGATAGCGCGAATAGTTGAATAGTGACTGAAATGTGTCAATTCGCGAGACATGTTACTCGACATTTGGTACATTATTGCGATTATCAGCGCGATGTGCTCACTCTCATCAGAAAGAAAAAATCTGTTAACATGGACGAATCGTGATTATAGGCAGACAGACAGGTAGTCAGGCAGGCAGGCAGGCAAGCAAGCAGGCAGGCAGGCAGGCAGGCAGGCAGGCAGGTGTAGAGAGTTTGGTTAGAGCCTAAATGGCCAACGCGAGATAGCGATCATTGTGGCTCGCATTAGCCGACTAATTCTAAGCTAACCAGTATTACATCTCGGAGATATCCCTTTATGCACTTGTGATCTCGAAAAAACTAACTTATATTTGTCCTTTGCATAAACGAGCAATTCGTATTATTTACTGCAGCGTATATGGAGAATATGTGTCGCTAACATGTGATTCCGTTATTTTGCGGATCTTCCAGATTTGCACTTAGATAAAGATGCCATTTCGGTCAGTTTTTGCCATAATAATAACTTAGCCCGCCGTGTTTGTCGCTTTGTGTCGCATCCGTCTTCTGTCGTTCAAAATACATAGCGTGTGTAATTTGCACATTTTCGTGTCACAAATTGGTGGTCTTAACGAAAAAAAGTAAATGACACTAAAAGATAAATACTTAATTAAATAAGAATTATATCCCGAATAAATGTTATTTTCTTATTGTTAGCGTACAAAACTTTGCATTTTGAACTTTGCAGTTTTCATCATTACCACTTCTATAAGAATATTTCAGCCAATAACTCTCACTTATTTATTTATCTGTTGAGAAAAAATCTCTGTTACATTAAATATGCAAAATTAAAACCAATTTAAACAAAGAATATAGCCACTAATGAATAAAGCGCATGCAAGCACGCAACACGCGCATCTCTTAAAAGTAATTTCTCTCTCGAAAATAAGTCGAGATCGAACTTAGCGGCAGTGTCTTTTTTGTCTTTTTTTTTTAACCGACAGACCCTTAAATTATCCAATAAAGACAATCCGTCACGCCTTCGACTAATGGTTATTATCAGCATTTCCTTTTTGTACGAGTCCGTTGCTGTAAACATCGCGTTTGTTCACGCTTATAACAAAACCATGGTAATGTTTTCTTTCGCACTTTGATTGTAATGACTTTTGATCATAATGACTTCTTTACAAATTGCGCATATTTAATATAATGGAAAGGAAAAGACACATAAAATTCCTCATTGAGCAAGCGCGCGCGCATGTAGACAAGTAATTATATGTGATCGGCTTTTCTCGGAAGAAAATTTTTCGTAAAAATTAAAAAAAAAAAAAAATATTACGGAAGTAATCGCAGAGTCGTTTGTCATGTAGTCTATAAAATGTCAAATAAAGTTCGGATTCGAGGAACACATAACGTGAGATAAATCGACTAAAACGTTTTTCTTTGGTCAGAATACCTGGTCGATCGAGATCGTTATTTCTTAAGCTAGTCTGAAACTGTCGGCATCAGTGATCGAGGTAATGACATAATTAGTCGGTGCGGATGATAATTAGCGATCGTCCTGGTATGCGCAGTTCGTATATCCAGATACATCTCTCTATGTGAAGGCGCGTGATACGATTTATATAAACGCTTGCGGCATTTATTTTCATTCTTTTTCGTCCTCTTATGGTTTTAAGAACGAGAGATCGTCGTTAGTAAACGCCGCTTCTGCGTAAGAAACCTTTTTTCTTAGCTCCAATTACATAAAACAAAAATTGTTCAGAAGTAAATCCGATTATCCCCGTTTACGCTTCACGTTATTATATATTTGTTAAACATTTATTGCATATATTCAACTGACCATTATTTTCACGGTGCTTCGACGGGAAACGCAAGAAACTGTTATTAAAACTTTTTAATCTTTAAAACATTTTTTTTTAACTTTGGTTACATTAACGCGTACAATCATATGATCGCATTGTCGTAATTTTTAACTTGTGAATTTGTTGCATGTGTGCTATTATAACGGTAAATTATGTAATTAAGATATACAGATTTTTTTAGATCAGAGTTTCACGCTGTCAACAGAGAAATGTTTGTCGGCTTAAATTTACGATTGGAACACTAATTAGAATGCCAGTCGAATGCTAATTGAAATTTCAATGGAATTTCGAGCTGCGTATAAAATAATTATATCATTTACTAATCTCCAATAACGATACGTACTATCAAAACAATCTGAAAATTAAAGACATCTTGCTGTACAAATAGCCAAAATCGAGAATTTATGATACTGCTTTAATTTAATAATAAAATTGCGTTTCGTATAATTTTGTTTCCGTCATGCCAGAAAAGACAAACAGGAACATATCGTATAATTCACATTTTATTCGACATCTTAATAATATGCATCGGAGCGCTCGTAAATCGTTTAAACACTCGTTTTCGACGGTTGAATATAAAATCGGTAACCAATTGTCACTTTTTATTTGCTCAGAAAAATTTGCTGGTTATTAATGATTTTACAAAATTTTTGAATAGATTATACGATGTGTCGCGGATGTCACATGCGATATAATCGCGCGTGTAATGCATAAATAACTTGTCGTCTTTCGTGTGATTTAAACTTGCACACTGTGCATGCACACGCTAAATACAAATTACATCGGCTGGCGTTCAATTTGGTTTCAAAAAAAAAAAAAAAAAAAAAAAAAAAAAAAAAAAAAAAAAAAAAAAATAAAATAAAAAAAAAAAAATTACCACTATACAAAGATATTTGTTTTCTATTTTATATTTTGTCGAGATAGATTAAAACTTGATTTTAAATCGTCATCACTATTTGGTATGTTAATCTTTATCAGTTGTGTGTGGAAAACAAACATCTCAATGATACTCTAAAGCGGTCAAAATTTTATTATGCATAAAAGTTGTTAACTACAATATTATTTTGTTATATATTCGGAACTTTGTGGGCAAGGTTTTGGAAGAATACGCGCGCTCAAATAAGATAATGACTCCGCGCAAACAGGAAGTAATTTGCGCGCGCTTCTTCATAAAAAAGACAAAATAAAAACACCGGCAGAAAAGACGTGTCCATGTCAAAAAGAACAGTCGTTACACGTTCTAACGAACATTTAATATCTTTTTCGTATAATTTCTCTTGTGAAGAAAGTGTAGTCAAATTGCATCATTGTATCTATACATTAATTAAAAATAAACTTTGGCGAGTGAACTCAAAGTTTACTGCGAGAGTTTTTTCGTAGATAATATTACTAAAAATAATAATTAAACATGTTTTTGTCGAAAGAAAAAGAGAAAAAATAAAAAGAAAAAAAGGTTTTTTTTTTCTGTGATATGCGTCGCAACGATGTCATTAGAGCGCTAGTCAGGACCGCACACCAAAAAATGCACCTGCTGAGAGACCTTTTCAGACTGACCGCGCAAGCGTGCTATTACAGCAGATTTCGGTTCTTCCTTAAATCGATAAACACCTTTCGCAATATTACTGCATCATCGCAAAATCTTAAATCTCAAACTGGCAGCAGACCGGCGGGCGTCTTATCGCGTCATCATTATTTCGCTTTATTATCGCAATGACATGACTGACTGACTGTTCCAGGACAAGCCGGAGTGAATCAATTAGGCGGCGTCTTTGTGAACGGCAGGCCGTTGCCGGACTGCGTGCGCCAAAGGATCGTTCAGCTCGCCATGGTTGGCGTTAGGCCGTGCGACATTTCGCGGCAGCTACTCGTGTCCCATGGCTGCGTCTCCAAGATACTCACGAGATTTTACGAGACGGGAAGTATCCGACCCGGTAGTATTGGTGGAAGCAAAACAAAGGTAAAACGCTATTCATACCGCAGAATTACTACAATACAATATTAAGTAATATATAGAACAATGTTAAGTTTTTTTTTCAAAAGAATTCGTGTAATTGAACGTATGTAACAAGTGCATTTAGAAGAAAATTCACTTGCAAATTAAAATCTGATATTTGCTGCAATAAATGAACGGTAAGTAATAGTAGAGTTAAAATGGGATTATCTCGGATTAGCTCTGCAAAAACATGTGAAGACGAGCAGTCGTCCATCTATATGTGTTAACGGACGACTGATGAGAGTCTCGCACAAAGTCGCACGTTCAAGTATTCTTGATGTGATTTTAAGTAAGGGCTATGTTTTGACCGTGCGTGCAATTATCCAAACACCTTGCGACCGTGGCGCAGCATTTACATAATTTCATGGCTTTGCACGATTTTCTTGCTCGTACCGACTATCGTACTAACTTTGCACGCTATCGAGCGATGTCTCGATATTAATCGATCTCTTGTCAATTGACATGGAAAAATTAACTCTTTATCGATTGATAAAGAAGTTGCGTGTTCTTCTTTTGGTGTTTTGCGATCACTTTGCGATCGATTCAATTTTATGAAATTATCATTGTTTGATTCGAATATAACAACAAAAACATTCTCTGACACAAAGTAAATATTATTTTATATTTTTATTATCAGCAAAATTTAACGATCTGTTATAGTTCGAGTCTCACACTCATGTTCATTACTTACATGTCTCACACAATGTTTCATACAATGTTTATTACTCACAACGTCTTCAACCTTTTCAAGAACGTCGTTTGATCATCTTCTTTCTCTAAGGGTACGCGTCGCAAAACTGCACCGATTAACGCAGTGACGAGCTATGCGTGCTTATACGATATCACGTATACATATAGTGCCGCTAATGATACTATAATTGCACGATGTGTATATGTACAGGCAATTTCTTACACGTTATACTAGTCTTACCGAGAATGCGGCGCATCACTGTTACTTTCTGCGTTCGTTTCAGCTTAATGAATTTATTTTAATAACGCCTGCGTCGGCGTGCATCGACCTTTTTCTAATTACACGAATACGAGTTTAATATGCTCCAGCAAGAATGAAAGAGAAGACAGGAGGAAGGAGAAAAAAGAAGAAAGAAAAAAACGACGTAGCTTGCCGTTAGGAACTTTAAAGAGAGCATTTACATTCCGGCTGTGTGGCGGCATGATTACTCCGATGTGAACGATAATCATCATCTACCATTACCGTAGTTTAGTTTTATTTTATTTATACATGTCAAAATAGTCCCGCGGCAAAATAATGGTCGCGCGTAGGTATTTAGTACTGCTCAGTTCTAAAATCTATTAACTATGTCTAGACAAATTTTTGTTCTTAATTTTTTTCTGTTCTTTTTTTTTGCTTTTGCTTTTTTGTAAAACTTGAAAAGAAATGTAAAGAAATAAGTGTGCACAAAGAATCATATTTTTGCTTTGTACACCCGCACGAAAAATGCTATCGAAATGATCGTTAGATAAGATGCTGGCTCGTCACTGTCCACGTCTGTGAGTAGCTTTTATAGCGATTGAACATTATTCCGATAATTAAATAATGGCTACTAGATAAACCCTTTGATTTGCTCGGGCAATATTAACTCTTCGAGCGTTCGAAAACCGGCATTTAATCGGCTCCTTTTATTCCCCCATGTCGATTTTCATCAAAGAAATATGTTCCGACTTTCTTGCTGAGTAACGAAAGATGAACATACATTGTCAAGATAACTCTTCATTTTGAGATTGCTCTTTTCATTTTGAGTCTGTTATTACAACTGTCCGCGCTCTTAGCGCGTATCTTACGATACTGCCCTTCGGTCACAATCTTCAGCGCGAATTCGATTTGAACTGCGTTTTTTCAAACTGTATTTTATTTCGAGCGCTCCGTCTATTACTTTTATTTATTTCTTGTTTTTACAATAAAATCCGATAGTGATATATTTAATTAAATTTGGTTTTGAAAGAGATGTAATTTTTGTAACGGCGGCAAAATCGTCTGTTCCGTGCATCAATGCATCATTGCACGATGCACGTTGGCGTGCAATTTCGCGAAATTAGTCGAGCAACTATCGTCAGATCTACACGTGTACTCAAGTACGTAACATTTTCGAGGCATGTCCACGCACTTTCTCCTCTCTCTCTCCTCTCTCTTTATGTGTGCGTATCAATGCTATACATGTCGAATAATAGGCTACCGACACGACAAAGAAAATTGTTTCATAAAAGATGCACAAGCCGCGTCAAAATTGTGATAATAAAGTGGAACGTCAAGAAAAATATATCCTGCCTGCTACCACCGTCTCCAAGTTTCTTCTATATATCAAGTAACAATATAACAATATTCAGATAATATTGACGGAATGTACTCGTCGATGCTCTTTGTCCTATTTGTTTATTCTAGATTCGCAATCGCGAATTTCTTGAAAATCGTTAAGAGAATTCCATTTACCGTGGAATGATTATTGTCACGGCTTCGATTCGGGAAACATTCGTTATCTCGACGTACGATTCATACTCAACGATCGGACGTTTTTCTCCGTTTATCTGGCAATTAAGATCTTGCTTGTGGTATTGTCTCGAAATACACGTGTATGTGGTCGTTCGAACGTATATTTTTTTAAATGCATGACTTAGCAACACTGGAACACCATGGAACTCAAATAGAAACAAATTTTAATTTGTGTTTTTAAAGAGAGTACAGAAAAACTTGGATTTTAAATAAATTTTCTACTCTGTCTAACGTTTAGAGAGTTTATTTTTTTTTTGCAAATGTAAATATGTTAGAATTATTTTTTGTTAAAATTTACGATATTTCATTTTTTACATATACATTCCGTTTTCTCTATGATAAGCAAAAAAAAAAACGCTGATTTGGCCTCGTGTCCAACAATATCTCGTAGCCAAGAGGTGGGGTATGTGAGAAAAAAATGAAACGAAAGGTGTCGACGATCATCATCATTCTTATCATTGACAAGCACGCGGGGACATTCGGGGGACGCATGTAGCGAGGCGGGCAACTTGCGCGCGATAATTATCGAGTTGGTCAACCTGTTCGCGTAGGCCGGTATACGCGGGTTATCTAACGTTTAGTGTGCCAGATGTCCATCCTGCCTGGCCAATTTCCTCCGACAGTCATACACATACGTATATACATGTGCACGTGTCCGCGCTTCGATGTGCTCGAGCGGCGACGTGAGGGTTCGCACACATTAGGACGACGTACCGCCTATATAGTCGGACCCGGGGTAATTGTGGCAACGACGACGCGACGGAAGTGTCAGATTAGAATCTGAGATGCTCCCGGGAGCACGCAATGCTTGCCCTAACTCCCTCAAACTATTAAACCGCCCTCTCCGGGTCTCCTCACTACTCCCGAGGTATAGTTCTTAAAACAGCCCCGTCAGTCGTGTCTTCACCTGCGAGAACATTGTTTTTCACATAATAACGATAATTTATATTTGATAGCTTGATATTTTAGCAAAGAGTTTAATTTGCATCTTTATTATCGTTTAAATCTGAAATACATACGTACGAAAAAAAGCAGTTTGTTGCTTCTGAATAATCTTAAACAATTTCTCGTTAATTGTTTGTTGAGACATCACATGGAATCGTATCAAAATCGTATGCAAAATTCTAAGATATTGCCTCTTTACAAAATGAATTTGCTGTAAGAACAATATAATTGTTCGGATGATACCGTTTCATTCGACAATACATATATGCCGCAAATAAAAAGAAACACGAACATCTGCATAAGACCAGACCCGTGAAGATAATCACCTTTTTCCAGCAATCTCGGTGCATCTCACTTGCACTACTTTTCTCGCCGCTCGTCCTCAAAGAAATCGGCGATCTTGAAATCTGGCCGGAATAATATTTCCATCACGTTAGCATAAAATTATCCGCGTGCCACATATATGTTACCATTTCATTAGCAAGTCAAATTGACCGTTTGGACTGCCAGATTTGAACACCACTGTAGTCCCTTTTTGGAAGTACAACCGATGGTGGACCTTATGGCACTAGCCAACTTGATCCTTTGATGAAATGGTTAAATTAAGAAAAATACATTAAAATACATATTTTGCCACATCGGAATGACTCTTCTTGCTATTTGTAATTAACGACCCTGTCATATTTTTTTTGTTTTTTATTCTTCTTAGGAACAACATATACGCGTCCATTCGATGATAATATGACAGTATTTGTGTTAATTTGTTGATGAAATAACAAACGCAATTCGCGTCTCTCTCTCTTTCTCGTTCTCTCTCTTTTTCTCTTTCTGTGTGTGTATGTGTGTATATATATATATATGTGTTTGTGTGTGTGTGTGTGTGTGTGTATTTGTCACATTTTATATTTAATCATCATATTTAATTAATATATTGTATGTACATGTATTACTATTGTATTATAAATAAATATATTTTTATAGATGTATAATATATATATACATATTGTAAGTAATAATGTTTATAACAAAAAATGCAACACAAATTAAATTTTAGATAAATATTGAATATTTTATTGAAGAGTCGCAATAAATAAAACAATCTTTCTTTTCTGTGCTTTAACTTATGATTTTGTATATGTTGCAGCAAGTAGCTACACCAACAGTGGTGAAGAAAATTCTACGAATGAAACAAGAGCAACCGACAATATTCGCATGGGAGATTCGTGAGCAGCTCGCACGACAGGGAGCTTGTGATCCTCAAAGTTTACCGTCTGTATCATCTGTCAATCGTATCCTTAGGGGTGGCGGACTTCATACCGATATTGCTACTATCGAGAATAGTGCATCTAGTGGATACACATCGCAAATTCCAACAAACCCTGGAACGAGAGGTACAACTTAGCACAAGAATCAAAAGTCGCAGTACTAACATAGCAACACAATCCTTTGTTTTTTTGCAAGTATTATTAATTTAAATTTACAATTAGTTGCTACACAAAAAAAACGTAGATAATAGTCTGAGATCGCAATCAAAAGAACAAAAAAGCATTTTTCTATTGCAGAGTTTTGTAAGTTATTATATGCAGGTTACGTTACAAATTACAAACTAATGATTCCTAAACACTTGTCCCTAACATCAAATTGCTTCGCGGCGATATAATAATGCATTTCTTTTGGTTATTCTTAGAAAAAAGATGGTAAATGTCCAAAAACGGACAGTGTCAATTTTGACTCAGTCAGAAAAAGAATAGAAAGAACTATCATAACAGTAGACAGATAGAGATAAAGCTAGAAAGAAATAATAGAAAATCGTAATATAAAGAAGACGACGGGAATCTCCCGTTGCCATGATTGACTCGTCAACAAAAGCCAGACAGAATAACAGACACGCAATCTTGCGCTGTCGAAACAGAAAAATTCCTTTGCAATTTGTGCCGCTAGATGCTGAAAGCGATGCTCGAATTTATCGGCAGCTAATTGTAACAAATAAGACTCGCTTATCTTTTTTTAAAACTATAGAGAGAGAGAGAGAGAGAGAGAGAGAGAGAGAGAGAGAGAGAGAGAGAGAGAGAGAGAGAAGGAAAATTCGGTTTTGTGTATAGTTACAACTGTGTAAAAATGATATATACTTAAATATCATATAATTTCAATTAGACAACTCAGGTCACATAATTCAAGCTTATTGATAAAGCTAAAAAGTTATAAATAAATAGCAAAACATAACTATATAAAAGTATGTCATGTAATTTCTTTCAGATACACTTATGAGAACGGATTATCAGCTGTTTTATCCCGGAGCTCTCGGACCGTTACATATCTCTACTACCTCTGGCAATACTGGCACACCGTCGTGGAATCCGAGTTTCTATTCATCACTTTATCAAGCGACGACTTTGCACTTGCACCAGGGGATACAGTCTTTTACGTACGTGTATTTCTTAATCTAATTTAAAATATAAAACTGTTATCTCACAGAAAGTTTTGCATAAGTTATTACAATTGTTTGTAAACTGATGTTTAGACCTTTGGACTCTGAACGTTTATCGGAGCAAAATAGTATCCAAAATCAACTGGAACTGAAATCAAGTTCAAGCTCGACAGCTGGCAGTGATGATTCGCTAGACAAGAGCGATTTAGATGAAAATCTAGTCGAGTCTCAGGATCACTACAAATCTTTCCGTAGTACGCCCATCATTCTGGAGTTTAGCCAGAAAATCGGCAGTGATCGAAGCGCGTTTGTCAGACACGGTACGTCTAATTCGCGCGCCACGAACATGGACAACCGGCGAGAGAGCCCGATGTCGATCGTTGAAACATCGAAGCAGAGTTCTCCTTACAGAACTCTCAAAGAGAAGGACAATAGTTCGGATACAACAATGATGACGAATAAAGGAGTGGCAGTCGATCAGCCGCCTCCGCAGAAGAAGAAAAATCCTTACTCAATAGAGGAACTATTGAAGAAAGACGAAAATAAGTCCGCACCCAGGAAACCAAGATTACCAAACACTGGTGTGGTGCAACCTTGTGGAATTACTGTTATTAAGGAAATTTAAAAGAACGAAAAATGTTGAAACGACCGAAAGAGGTAAAGTCCGTTGTATATTTATGCAAAATATCTATATTTGGATTCATTGACTTAGTAAATTCTTACTTGGATAAACATTCTATAGTGTATCGTCAGCTATAGTGCTATAGATATGTGTGTAGTATTAATAAGTGTAAAAAAAAGCTGACAGAGGATACGTGACGTATCTAGGTACATACGAGCTGTAATGACAATTAAATAACTTATAGTGTTACAAAATTAATTTAAAAATAATTTCTTTGCATTTGGATGGTATATAATTGGTTCTTTTTTCTATGTATTATATACACATAGTGAAAGTAACCGAAAAGAAAATGTCTTATCGTTAGAAATCTAATGTAGACTAAACACTAACTAACTTAGACTAACTTTTACACTTTCAATAAAGTGGAAAAGTTTGATAGAAGAAAGATCTTGATGTGTGGACTAAAGTTTTTATCTCTATTTTGAGAGGGAACATAATTTTTTTTAAGATGTAACAGCAAATAACACAAAGTCATACGTAACGTTAGAATATATTGTCAAATGTAACGTAGTAAATCATGTGTACGTATATAATCTTTGTGTAAGGATATCAAATGTAACTTATAATTAACTTATTCCTTCATTTATCTCATATTTCGCGTGACCTATTAATGTTATCTCACCCTTTTTTCGTCAAATCGATGTGCAACTGTATTGATTACTTCGAGAATTTAAGATTTCACTGTGTCTGCATTGTGCTATTAGTAACGATCAGTAAACAAACGTGTTTTGAAAACAATTTTGAGAAAAATTATTACACATTTTTCTTAACAAAGTTATCTCGTATAAATATATCTAGTTGGTTAAATCGTTGTAGGAATATTAATTAACATATCTTTCCGCAAATGTCACATTAATATAATATAAATTACATAATATATAATTAACATATTATTATTTTTATTATAATAATATTATTATGTATATAATAATATTGTTATTATTATTTATATAGTATTATATTATAATTAATGTAACATAAATTCAGCACTTCCAAAATATTGCATCAGTAAAATACATTTTTTTTAAATTAATTGAGACATAATTTAGCAATGTAATGATTACTGGTGGAACAAAGAAAAACATATAATGATAAAAATAAATGTGTAAACTTTTAGCTTTATTCAATCAAATAAATAATTGACCAAATTTTATGTTTTTGGCTGCATGGCAATATCGTTTGTAGATATGTTCTAAAAGTCCTTGCAAAAATAAACGGACAATCATATCTATACAATCGCATCTTTATTGTATTTCTCACTTTAAAGCTCAGACTGAAAATAGCTGCGCGATGCTATTATACACGGGAACACGGAGAGCGAATAATTGAATAAAAGCCCACAATAAAGAAACGGTTGTAAAGCATGCGAATCGAATATATACGTAAGCTGATCGTCATAGTGACGATGGCGATGCAGTAAAGCCATAAACTACTAAGTCGTATCATGTGTGTATACTTTATAAAATACGATACTCGCGTAAAAAGTTAAATAGCGATGTTACCAAGCGGCCAGATCCTTTTCTTCACCTCTTTGTATTTATAACGTTGTAAACTTTTATATATATATATCGTTTCTTATTGCATATTAATTAGTGCACTATAAAACACTAGTGATTTAATATTAATTGCTCGATTTCCTTTTTCATATCTGTCGATTACGCTCGCACAGTGTATTCATCGGTTGATGTCTTTATCTACAAAAGCTGCAAAAAATAAAGCAAAAAGAAGACGCAAAAAAGAAAAAATTTCTGTATTTATGTTGTTGTGCAAACAAAAGCTATCGTCTTGATATCATGCTCAATACAATTTTCCTTTTATTTTTGCCATACATATTATTAAATCTTAGTATAAGTATATAAAAACACTTCGAAAAAGAAAACCAGTACTCGTAGAGGCGCACATTCGCTTCAAATATTTATTTCAGATTTAGATTTACCACGCAAAATTATGTAAATGAGCATTCTGTGCGCCAAATTATATATTATTACGCAAGTATTTGCAGAAACAAAGACAAAGTAAGATTTTAATCCTTATCTTCATAAAATATATTGTAATTGTAGAATTTACAATATAAGAAAAGTTTAACTTTGCACAGAATGCTGATACAGAGATCTGATTCTTAGAATGATATAATCCTGTACAATATTATGTACTAATTGCCTAAACAGTCTCGTAAATTTCAGCAGGTAACTTTAAGCAATGATCTCTTTAGAATTAGAAATAGAAAAAACGGAATATAAACAGCGTCTTTAATTTAAAATAACTGATCCACGAATCGAAGAAACGCAAGATTATGGATTATGATTTATTGTAACTTCAACTATTGCCGTCGTAGACTTACGAAAATTGTCGTGTAAACCGTGTAAATTATTATAACACTAAATGATATTCCTAATAAACTTGTCCTGTATAAAATATCATTAAATACACTAGTCAAAATAACATATGTTTACGTTTTTTCTTGTTATTATAAGTTAATTTTTACTTTAGTAAAAATACTTACTTACTAAAAATACTTAGTAAAAATACTTTAGTAAAAATACTTACAGTAAAAATTAATCATTCTGTAGTTTTCTCAGATATTTTTTTCAATTACCTTGTAGTATCAAAGCTAAGAACAAAAAAATAAACAATCAAAATGCTTTGCTAATTCAGTTTGTTTTGGTTATTTATTATTATTAATATTATTATCATTTATGTTCACCAATGACTTAGCTTATTGTTTTTATTAGGTACTGCTATACTGTTATTTAGATAAATTGCATGTATAAATTTCGTCGATTCATATATAAACAAACATTTTATGCATTTCTGGTAAAACTTATAATATATTGCAAGTGGTTAAGTAATTGCACTTAAAATATATTGATCATATAAAAATTTCTCTGACGATTCTCTGCCAATTTTTTATGTACAATGTTGTTCTTTTTCACATCTTTATGTACGACTATGTACAGATCTATTTAATTCTTACGCAACTATCAGCTCATTCAGAGCTGGAAGTTATGTTGCGAGTGATTGAGAGTATTTGTGGACATAGTATGCACCGGATGTGACGGTGCTGATGTGTACAAGCTATGATGCGAATGTGATTTTGCTCTAGAGAGTTCGCTATAGCGGTCCTGTTCAGGTGGAGCGACCAGAAGAACTGGTCTCAAAGATAAAGACTTGCGGGAACCAGCAACACTCTGAGCTTCGTTGACATAGCCTGGATTCACTTCTCCTAAGGCATGAAAAAAAAAAAAGTAAAATGTATGAAAATTTTAGAAAGAATATCATTGGTGTTAATTACCTTTGTACAAAGATCCATTATTGAAAGGCTCTGGTTGGAGTCTCACATGTCTAGATGCTAAAATAAAGGCAAGGGCAGACAAGGTAGTCGCATCCAGAGCTGCAATTGCAGCAAGCGGTATCGCCCATCTCACGGCACAAGCGCCGGGATTGTATCTGCCAACAGAATAAATTCTTAAATTGCCATGTTTCTTACATTTGTTATTATTTTGTGTAGGTAGTATTCACTAAATTACTGTTGTTCATTGTGTTTGCAATAATTCGCATATGTAAAATGTGTCTAGAAGTTTGATACAACAAGAGTAGAATAGCGTAAATTATATTTACTAACGTTTCATTAATTATTTTAAACGAAATTACTATACACACATAACTGATATGTTATTAAATAATTAAGTATAAAAGAGCCACTAGATGTCTAGATTAGTTGTGTGCTTTTTCAATTTTTTTATTAATTAACAAGTTGCAAACGTTCGCCCGAGATATGTTGCAATGCAAACGCCGCAATTGATCATAAACGCTGTTACATACATATAAAAGTAAAAAAGAGAAAAAATGAGAAAGTAATAAATCTTACTACTTACGTTATTATCTATTATGTCTAGATATTTATATATACAAAATGAGTTTGATACAAAGTTTTATCACGTTTTTATAAAAACTGAAATGGTGAACTTTTTATCGGATATATAAGTAACAAAAGTATTTACTGTATTATCTTTTCGCTAGCAGCAAAAAATAAATGGTAAATATTTACAATTATGCAGCCTTAATTAGCGTGACAGACACATATAGATGTGTATATAGATGTGTGTGTGTGTTTTTTTTTTTTTTAACTAAAATTACGCACCTCGATGCAGCTGCACCGCAAACAGCACGGATTATTGGCGAATCCCAACCTAGAGGATAAATGCACACTCCAATTGCCATGCAGATTCCTATGCGAGAAGAAATCAAAAACATCTCATTTACACTTTTTTTATTTAGACTTTAAATATTTCACTAAATGTGACCGAAATTTAACCGACTGTGTATTTCTCTATAATTATAGATGTGGAAAATAATTATGCTCTAAATAATACATACTTAATAATAGCGCGCTTAATGCCACACAAATAAATCTGTCATTTGGTCATTGCAATATAAATGCTAGATAGATACAGTAGTGCCTCACAGATTTGCCGAGCTTCGGTTCCGCGCGCGGCAAATTTGTGAGGCGGTACTATACCAAGAAATGCCGCCTATT
>QVOA01017557.1:0-15107 GCA_014825685.1 Pseudomyrmex cubaensis | reverse complement strand
GTGGACTCTTCGGAATTACGAGATTGGAAAGTGTAACCCCTTTCTCGAATCTATAAGCGAAAGCAGAAAGGATTATATATACAAGTGCTTCTTAAACACACGAGTCGGCCAATTCATGCGACTAACAGCATTCGTCAACAATGCATGAGAAAAGCCGCTACGACCTTTCCCTGTTGCCTCTATCGGTACACTTTTCCGTATAGCTGGACATAGGTGCGACATTTTCCACGCCGCCATCGCTCGATGCGCGAGCATCGAGAAACTCCGAGGACACGCGATAGTACCTCATTGGTCGACTTCGTTCCAATACTATTTGTCAGATAACAATGATATGCCAAATTTTTGCAAGTGCGATTCTTATGGGTTTTTCTCTCGAGTAAAAATCACATATTGTCTTACTTGATTTCAAGATACTGTCATTGCGTATTTAGATTCTTACAATTTTAGAAATTGTTGTTTTTTATTTTGGTAATTTCTTTAAAAAAAAACAAATTTTTAAAGTCTACAATAGATATAATGATGTTAAGTTTTTCTCTCAAGTTGAAAACTTTTCAAAACTATTCTATTAGATAGAAAATTAATTATAAACTATCTGAATTTATTTTTCTCTCCTCCAAAACACAATTCATTTTTATAATTAATATAGTTGAAAAAACGTTTTGAATCTCACAAAACAATTTTACAATTACTTCGTGTATTTTTTGCAACTTTTCGCTAAGCATACGTGCTAGAAGAACGTGTTCGTCTACTTTGTAACTAAGTTCTACCTTACGACATAAAGGATAGTCTTACCTTGTAACTATCTCACCTATCGCGAAGCTTGTTACTGCATTAATGATGACAATAACGATTATACTTATTAATTGAACAAGTTCATGGGTGACAGTAGTATTATTTTAAACTCGCCACGCGGAAGACGCTAGGATTCTTAAAACACGTTTCAAACTCGTCGTGTGTGTGTTACACACGTTATCCGATTATTATCAAAACCACAATTTCCTTTTACAATAATATATCATTTATTTTTGAAATCGACGCGCGATATAAAAATTCGCCAACACAATACTCGACTCTTGACAAAGCACATCGGTCAGGCAAGATTAACTTGTGATTAACAATTGTACGAGTAAAAAAACGTTCTCTTATATTATTTCAAACACGTTACAACTACCGTTAAGTGTGTGACAACACACGGAAAACTATTTTTGCTGAAATAGCAAGAAGATTACTTATTACAAGACCAGCGAGAAAAATTTGTTAAATCTGTTGTTTAAAATTTTGTTAGTGAAACAAACAATTCAATGGACTCGGCAAATTTTTCCTGCTTTGCCGTATAATAGCGAAACCTTTTTTCCAACCGTAAAAAAATATAATAACAGTCGCTGTAAATACCGGCGCGTTACCAACCGTGCGATTTGTAGTGCGCGTGTATGGCGATGGGCACTGGATACGGTTTCGGCACGTGCACCGGCACGGCTACGTGCACCGGGTACGGCCGATCAACGTGCACGATCTTTTCGAAAGTGACGGGATAAGGTTTCGGCACCGGCACCGGCACATGCACCGGCCGATCCACCGGGATGTGCACCGGTTTCTCGATTGGAACAGGCACCGGTCGGTCCACGTGAACGATCTTCTCCACGGTGACCGGGTACGGCTTGGGCACCGGCACTGCTACTGGCACGGGCACGGCGACCGGTACGTGCTTGGGTACCGGCACCGCTATGGGCACTGCGACCGGATGCGGCACCGGCTGTGGCACTGGCTGTGGAACGGGCACGGGAACCGATGCTGAAAAAGAAAAAACAGATCAAGTGTAATCGCCTCAATAAAATCGTCATATTTCATTTGTCATTGCATATTAGACGTGCGAGTTTTGTGCAAAAAAATTTACGAAAATTCATAAAGACACCAAATTAATTTGACGGTTTACTGACCGACTGGATGAACTGCAACGGCTGACTCCGGTACGTGTCCAGGTATCGAATGTGCAAGATCGGGCGCTGGAATCTCGTAAACCGGATGTGCCGGCGGACCGTACACGTGTTCCTGATGGTCACTGTATCCGAAGCCGTCTAATTCTCGTTTACCGTATTTCTTTTCTTTTGCGGAAGCATCGATCCGTCGTTTGGAGTAATTTTCGACGGTAATCGCTATGCTGTTGGCTAACAGCAGCGACAGTACCTGCAACAAAGACGTAAACAAAATGATATTGAAAGATCGAACAATTCGTCCGATTGGGAGATTTATACAGTTTCAATACTATTGCCACTATTTGTATTATTTTTTTAATTGTTTCGCGGGGATCACGCGATTCCGTTCGCCGCGTCTCACGAACGAAACACAATTTATTCACTGAATCAATGATCGTATCGCGTTCTCGATCTTCGACGTATCACTGCATATATCGCGTCAGACGCAATCGACTCGTAACGACAAAAGTAAAATGCAAAGATTCGCACTGATACCAGAAGAAACTTCATGACGTCCTTGCCGATCCGCTCGAGTTCCAGTTGCCGATCGCGACGTCGACGAAAAACTGAGTTTGCTTTAGATTCGTGACCCCCCATATATATTTATAGTACATTAGCCGACGTATGTGTGTGTGTGTGTGGGTGTCAAGCATTCGGTCGCAGACCGGGCGCGAGAGAAGAGGAACAATCGCCGATATTCAATGGCCGATACACTTTCGCTGCTTGCCTGAATCTGGGTAGCGGCCAAGTGGCGCGATTGAGGCCGCTTTTCTCTCCCGCAGTCAAATGAAGGTGACGAAGAAGAAGTATCCTGAGACGTACATGCATTATCAATGCACTCGCTCGTTGAGAACGCGATAAGTTTTCCAGATCGTAAGATAGCGTGTTTCGCTCTCCGGGCCGCGCTATGGAAGCGCGTACGTCAGTGAAATCGATCGAAACATTTGCACGCGTATCGATATATCATTACGAAATAAACGAAAGCTCCGTTAGAGGATTAGATTGAGAGCAAATAAATAAATGAGAAGTATAAACTATTGTAAGAATAATAAGACCGTAACAATATCAACTGCAAATAGACGCGCAACATTATCAGAGTAAAAAGTGCGCAAATTTCAACGAAAAAAATTGAATAATTCAACAATTATTTCCAACTGTTCGTTTTGCGTCGCGAAATTATTATTCGGATACTTCTTAAGCCGATATTACATTGGTCTTAATGCTAAAATCCTTCAGAACTTATTCAGCATAATCATAAAATACCGAGTGCAAATGGCCGCTTTTGAGGATTACGTAGTTCTCGCCTTCCGCCCTTTATTCGGCCGGCGAGATTACGACGTGGAGGGTGGAGTTTTGCACGCGCGAGTTTTTCTCTTCTCGCTTCCGCGTTACTCGACTTTCCTAACTTTCATTTTCTAACACCGGCCGGCCACGCGTTTCTAATGCCAACCACGTTACCCGCCATTCATTATTCATCAGCGATGCTCGAGGCGGCGAACGCGTAACAGCAGCAGCATACACACCCAATGACACTGGCCAAGGTTCGCCGGACGCGTGTTGCGAATTAGCGAAATACACACATATGCGTGTAACAAAGAAACGGCCGGTCGTGCAAACTGTGAGAAAAATTCAAAGGCGAAGATTTTTTTTTTTTTTTGCGTTGCTGACGTGCGAAGAAACGATCTCACGTTTCTTTGCTTCCTCTTCGGCGTCGCGTTCCGCATTCTTCGTGATGCGTTTTCCGTTTTTCTTTTTGTATTCCCTAAACATCTTCGCGCTTTTTCTATATTTGCATACGTATGTACATTTTTATTTTTGCGTGTCAAGTCTCATCTCTTCAAAGAAATATTTTCACAGCAATTTCTTGGTGTGTACATCAGTTTTCTCGTAAAAAAATCTTGTTTTCAGTCTGTAATTTTATAAAGCGAGCTGAAAAAAGATCTTTATTTGCGAAAGATCGAACGATATTCGCGCTACTAGAGCCGATAGTTGTGCGGATCGCTAAGCGGCGCGTGAAAATTCTCGAACGTTTTCCTTTTCGTTGTACGTGCGCGAAAGTGCGATTCGAACATAATTAATCAGGTGGAGAGGGATGTAGGTAAGTGTTTCGAACGTAATTATGGCGTAAGCGGTGGAAGCTCGTAATCGAGTGGGAAACTGGTGTCGTTCGTAGCTTGTTGTGTGACGCGCGTATAAAAAAAGACAAAATTGAGATCAAGACGCGCATAATTTATTTGACAAAAATCTGTAAACCGCACAAAGGAAGTTTTTCGATGTTTTATGAATTTAAATATCGGCGGGTGCACATCTTTACTTCAATGTAAATGTAATTGCGCGAAAAAAATTCATAAGACTTTTTCCTGACGCGTCACAATTCTCGAGTAGAGTCTCACAAAGAATGCGGATCGGATTCGTCATTAGCAACTTTCATCACCGGAAGCTCGGGGACACCGATCGGCGAGTTCCCGATTTGATCAAAGACGGGAACTCGACTTGATCTGGACCCGTCAAACTGTCAAGTGACACCGTTCGCGAATATAAAAGGCCTTCGTTGTAACGATCTTGCGAACAGTTCACTCGCGACGAGAGAGCAATGTCGAGGATTCTTGTAAGTCTCTCCCGTTGCAAACAAATCGCGAAATATATTAGATCCTATTTGTTCAATAATCGCGTTCAAACGCGGCAAATAATCAACAGTTGAAGTTTTTTTTTTTTTATTGAAAAGAAACAATGTTTTAGCTGTTCCTGTCCCTACTATGCGTCACTCGCGCGCTCGCTTCGGACAATGCGAAGCAGCAGAAACGGGGAATCGTTGGTAGTGACGGATGGATCGGTCTATCGGGTCCTCACGGATACGGACATGGACATCCCTGGTCGATCGGTCACGCTCCTTGGAAAGGGCTCAAGCTGCCGGGAGTCAATTTGCACGCGGGGTAAAATATAATCTACTAATCGGAAAAATAATTTTGATTCTCTTAATTAGTATCTTCTTTTTTTTTCTTTAATTATATGATACCGAGACAAAGTCACGTTGATAGCAATAATTGATCTCGCATGTGTTGCTCTTTGTCATCATTTCCTCGTCGACCGTCAGGTTGCATTTGGCAGATGCGTATCCGTTTTACGGTAGAGGCGGTATCGCCCTGACACCCGAAATCATCAAGACGCTTCCGGTGTACATAACGAAGCACGTGGTGCTGGAAAAGCCGGTGCCGGTTCCGGAGCCGGTGATCATAGAGAAACCGTATCACGTGCCGGTGCCGATCGAGAAGATTGTTCACAAACCGGTCCCCATTCCTGTACCAGTGCCTCAGGTAATGTGTATCACTTGTTTCATATATACGTGTATAATGAGTCATTTCTTTACTGACAAATATTAATCATTTCCTATTTTCTCGTAAAGAAAATTTTATCGAACATTATTGTATCTATGTGTTTCGTTTTTAAATTAATCGTAATAATTAACGCGTGTTTCCCGTACGAAGCCGCTGCCGATTCCCGTTGAGCATCCAGTGCCGATTCCTGTGAAGCAGCCGGTGCCGGTCGCGGTGCCGGTACAGCAACCGTTTCCAGTTCCAGTGAAACATCCGGTACCGGTGCCGATACCGGTGCCAGTTCCGGTGCACTCGATCCCACCGTCACTTCCGCTGCATCCGATCTCATCACCATTTTCGCTGATCGCCGGCGGTCTTGCTGGTTCCATTTATGCGCCGGATCATCTTCACGGTCATGTCCCAACCGTCTTGCATTTGGACCATGGAGCTGTCCACGGTCTCGCCCACGGCTTCGGCCACGGGCTCGGCCATGCGCTTGCACACGGTTACGGTCACGGTTACGGCTATCACGATCACGATTCCTATACCGATCATGTCATCCATGAGCACAAGAAGAGAAAGACTGACAAGAACTGAAGTCGAGAGCACGTATCTTATGCTCTTCTTATTGTCTTAAAAAAAATTTTACTTATATTTTGTAGCTTATATTTCTTGAGACTAGATTTTAAGATTTTTATTATAATAGTTGGAGAACCCTTGAAGATTTACTTTTAACATATATATAAGGTATTGGTATTTTTTACACATGAAAAAATATGAAATATATATTTGTAATTGCGAAACACATTTAAGAAAAGTTCAAAGAATTACGATATAAGTTTGTGAAAAGGAACTAGACGTAATGTGTGTGTGTAATAATGTTCTAAATTTTGTTGTAATAAACAAATAAAATAACCAGCGCATATATATTAAAATAAAATTACCATATTTTTTCACATATAAATTATATACAAAATTTTTTAGATTTTATTATATGCATAAATATTTAACATGCATTATATATTTACAATATCTATATAAATCATTTTTACGAATTATCATTATTATTTACAAATACGTTATATATTTATTATTTTGTAAGAATTTCGTTTGTATAGTTGTAAAATCAAGAACCTGAATGATTGTAAAAGAGTGCTATGGTAGGATCTTCGCACTCGGAAACTATTAATATATCCCGAAATTTGTCCAGAAGTTGTAGCAACTGAGACCTGTCAATGTTCTCCAAATACATAATCTCTTCTAAGTGATAATCACCGTTAAAATAACCAAGACGACATAATCTATCGAGCAATTTCTTATCGTCGGAGAGAATATTGTAATCTTCTGATTGATAATCGTACAGTATATCCTCCTTAGCCGTGAGCGTTAATTCTTTGATTTCCGTAGGTGTTCCTTTTGGCGTGTCACCGGCGCTCCAAATGCTTTCACTTTCTTCTGTCGCGCTTGTGTCGTGGGCTTCTTGATCCTTTGCATCCTAATGTTAAGAATAAAAACGATCATTAAGAAACAGTGTCTCAGAAGCGATGCACATTTAGATGTAAATTGCATTGTTAATTTACTTGTGATAAACGTCCATAAACTGTCGGCACATATCGCACATATGTGTGTAACTGTAGAAGCACCTGATTCTTCAGTAACCATATAATTATCTTTATCAATTGTGTTTGTTGCTGCGACTGGCTTAAGGGACTTAACTTCTGACTGATAGATGTAGGTAAGGAGAAATCGCTAATTACCTAAAAAAAAAAAAAAGAAATTGTGAATTACAGCATTTGTATACGTAGCAAGATTTCTTTAGAATTGTAATATTTAAAAATATATATTTGTTAAATAGAGAGAACTTATAGAAAACGAGGAAAATGATTGTGTACTTGAAGTAAACAAACTCCTGGGAATTGTTCGGAGAATGACTCTAATAATTGATTGGTTAATGCTGCATCGGGAGAGACAACGTAGACGTTACTTTCACAGAGTGGATAAATTATTGTGGCCTTTGCCCAATAAACCAAGTGGCTAGCTAGTTGAAATACTTGTGCCAGTGTCAGATCCGAGTCGGCAGCTAAAGTTTGTAAACTTTTCAACGGATTGTACATCTGAAGGAACCGCTTGAGTGCCGGAGAACTATCTATTTGCAAAGACTCCAACAACTCCAGCGGTTCAGTTAGTAAAAGTATGCCGTGGTAAGGCCTTAAACTCTTTAAACATCTGAAAAATACTAATAATACTAATCCATGAACAAACCTATCTATAATTTCAGGATCAAGAAGACCTTTTTTATGTGACAGATGAACTTTCTGAGGAAGACAGAAACGTACTTGAATCCATTTGTTGATTATGATGCTAACTATGCCGGAAGTGCTAAGATTACTGAACACAGACTTCAAGCCGCGTGCGAGTGAGCTTCTTTGAAGAATTAATTCGTATGGTGATTCATCACAATCACTTTCACCTTCTGATCTAAACAGCAATTATATTACATGTAACATTATATTTATAATAATATGCATGTGATAAAAGAGTATACAGATCTAAGTAAATTAACCTTCCAGCAATTTCATCATGTGCAGACACCATTAATTTTAATTCATCTGTCAGGAAGCTACATCTCTTTTCTTCGTGTCTTAATGCTATACCCAATCTAAATATCATAAATGAGGTTTTATATATATACTCATACATATGTATACATAAATAAAGTATATTACCTTTTGCTTAGATTGTAATAACATTTTACTACTGAATAGCTTGCTTGTGCATGTAATGCAAAGACTATGTTACAAAGCATAGGAGAATGTACTTCTTTTGAACTGTGGGATGGAACTCGAGTCGGATGTCCAACGAATCGAACATCGTTTATTTTTAGTTCAAATTTTTGTTCGTACAATTCAGGTTTCACAGCAAACAAAGTGGACAGAACTTCGTCCGTCAGGCCAGTTAGATTTCCATTACTTATATTTGATGTTGGAAATGTCAATGACTAAAATAGAATTTTTACATACTCACAAAGATATAAATTATTAGATACTGATGATTAATAGAATTAATAGAGGATGTAACAGGGAACATTCATAGACACACATGACTACATGATATATAAGAGAAATAAAAAAATACCTGCAACAAATCCTCCGTATTGATCAGTGAATAAGGTGTTTTTCGTTTGGTGCACTGACCGGATTCTCTTATATGATCTGTCATATGTGGATACCGAAATAGAAGTCTATCACCCTTGCTATCACTTTTTACCAAAATCACACTCAACGGATAGATACCCATAATTGTCTCACAGTTGAGTTTCTTAATTCTTCTAATTTTTAATTGTTTCAAATTGGTCTAAACAGTTATTTCGTTTATTTATTTATGAATATTAGAAGTCTGTGTTATCATTTTTCTTTTCCTTTTGGTCAGCATTTGCACATTGCATCTACACCTACTGAAGCGTGATTCTGTCAGTTGAATGGATTTTTACAGATTCTTAGGCTTCGCAAACTACTCAAGTTTGACAATTGTTGACAATTCTCTTGAATTCTCTGTAAGTCGACACTTTTTGTTACTCCCGATATAATCAGATATACCTAATCAAGCGTATACACGTGCAAAAGTGAGGCATCATTCAGTAACGCCATCTCTTTGACGTTGTTCGATATTCTTCGCTCGTTTTGCGATTATCGAAAAGTCTTCGCAATAACGCGCGAGAATCGAGAATCAGAAACATCGCTGATGGCTCTTCCTCAGGCTCTTGTTCGAAAAAGTAAGTTGATATAATTCTTAATTTTGGATACTCATTTTTGTTTTTTAAAGAGTGAAACTACAAGTATACTACGTGGAAGTTTGAAATATCGTGTATATAAAAATTCACGTGTTGAAACAAAATAATACTCTTTGTTATTTAACAGAAAATATTTGTACAAGAGTTAGGCACTCGAGTGTATCACGATTTCTCCGATACGTACACAAAGGAAAAAAAAAAAAAAAAAAAAAAAAAAAAAATTCAGGAAAATTCAGAAACTTACTTCTAAGGGATACATATGTTTTTGTTGTTATGCGGCTCCTGTGTCACGCCATTAAAATGATAAAACATGTAAACATAATACAAATTCGGAGAATGTACGACGAATAGATGTATACAATAAATAATAAAAATCAGAGACACACACAGTATCGCTAGAACCTATTATTTACAGTAAGTTGTTATATCAAAATATACGATCATTCTTATTACACGATATATTAGTAATTCTAGTAAAAAATATGATCTAGTTAGAAATATTACACATCGCGTCGCGGAATTTTATCTCAGACAGAAGACAAAAATCCGGGGAGGTTTACACTTCGTCGGAAGCGAGTGGTTCCTTGCCATCGGGAGAAGACGATCTTTCTTTTCTCTCTTCTTTTCTCTCTTCTCTTCTCTCTTCTTTTCGCTCTTCTTCCTTCATTTGAAGCGCGACCGCCGATTCCAACACTCGTATTCTTCCCTCATGTTTCACAATCACGGCTTTCAATTTTCTTATCTCTTCTCTGCATTCCTTCAACAATTCCTCCTACAATAATAGATTTTAATAACAAATAATTATTATTAACAACACAGAACGATCTAAGGCCTCTTTCTTTCCGAACAAAAAGGAAGCAAAAATTCTTCTCTTCCTATCTTTCCCTCTCCTGATACGTACACAAGCTCCTGAAACTTGCGCGGTGTTTTGCGGATTAGACGCAACCTTGGCACCTTTACTCAATATGTTTGATTTCTTTTGTACTTTGAGTTCGTTCTTAGAAACGGTCGGTTGGTAACCGTCCCTAAGCGATATCAATATGGGTTCCGCATCGGTGCCACTTTCCCATTCTTCCGCCGAAATCGCAGCCGTGTCACCGGGTGTATCGGGATATAAATCTTCTTGGAAGAGTTCAGACTAAAATTAATACATATATTTATATCTATGTACGTAATGGCCCAATTGTTTTTCTTCAACTTTCAAATTTGCATTTTTTATTCGTATTACAAGTGCACTTGCGCACACACACACACACACACACACACGCTCTTTCATCTTCTCTCTTTTTCTCACCTTTCTTGGTACCGTCATGGATACTACTTGACAGAAGCCCGAATTGTTTAATCGATAGAATCGGCTGATTTCACAACTATTGACATCACAGCCCCGTTTTGGCATCATTCCTATACCCCGTTGAGGATCGGGAGTTTGAAAGGTATTAATGTAATGAACGAACGGCGGTTCAGGTGTAATTTCGAAGTATCGGATCACAGAATCACCCTTGCCGCACAAATATACTAAATTTGTATCGGAATCGTACAGAGGAAACATAACTCCGTTGCTTGTGTCTAATTCTACCATAACTATCGGTTCACCCAACATGTCAGGAGCCCGCAGAGAATATTGCCTTTCCGACATTTTACTGAAACCTGTCGTAAAGATTAAGCCACCCCTGTAAATACAAAATATAAAATAATTTGATTAAAACACGAGAGACATTAGGTTGCGACGGAATTTGTGCTTTTTATCGGTGACATATGCATATTACAGTAATCGTGTATATTTTGTGTTTGCAATAGTTTCATATTGTTGCAATATTTGTTACTATTTTCATATCGTTTTTCTCTCTTACACGTAGAAAATTAATCATCAAAATTTTATTACATCCACCTTATTACCATTTTGTAACATAAAGTCAATATTCTTATATTACTTAACGTGATAACTCCCTAAGAATTTGAGTGTCTTGAAAAAAATAAATTATTGCATCAAAAAGGACAAATACACATCATATAATACTTACATAAACTTCTGCTTAAATGTGCAATATTCAGGAAGCCATTATTTTCCCTTTTTCTTTTTACATTTCATATATGTTGTATTATTATATGTAATTTTATTATACGCAACAAACTGAATGAAAAATTTGGCATATACAATATACTTACTGCAATATTTATGAAGAATTACGAGAGAGAGAGAGCACGCATCTTGACATTCGTATTTATTAAGAGATGGCATCTTCATCATGTTGAAAATTCAGTGTCTGATGATTTCCCGTTAAAAATTATAAAATCTTGCACTACACAAACCGGAAATATTACATGATAAAAAACACAAATGTACATCTATCTCATATGTATATATGTAATAAATATATACATATATATATGTTTTCTTTTATAAATTACACGTGTATGGAAAGTAATATGAAGAATACCATGTATACATGTCAACATAAATATTCATAAACTATATAGTTATTAGTTATCCGTTAAAAGAGATAATAACGTGAAAAAAAAGAATTAAAGATATTAAAAATAATTGTAAATAGGTTACCGGTGATATCAATTTTTTTATTAATGTGATGTGACCTAGAGTGTTATTACGACTACTACATGTACACGTACACGTACGTAGTGGTAAAACATTTATATTAATAAAATAATTATATTACCGGCAAAAATTTACATCTAATATATGTATATGCGCATGAGTATGTATGTGTGTGTGCATGTGTGCGTGTAATGTGTGCGTGTAAAAAGGTGGATGTACACCATTTGATGATTATATTGACAGATATTGTTTACATATTATCCTTTTGTTTTTACGAGAATAGTTCTTCAATAAATAGATTAACAACTACCTAATAACAAAAAAAGTATACAAAATACAACTAATAAATATTATTTACATTTCCTTAAATATATGTATATATATGTTTTACATCCACACTCATGTAAATACACTTGGTAGTGTAATGCACTCTCTTGTTTTCGAAAAATGGGAATCATAATGATGTTATTTTGATATTGAAATACCAGCAATATAATACTAAGAACTATATTGCACATCGGCGAAAAATTTAAGCATTTAATAATGAATAAATATTAGATACTTATATGTAAAAACAAATGACATCACAGTATATGTAATGAGACAAAATAAGAGTACAACACATAGAACACATACCTGAGAAAGATTGCACGAGTCGCTTTGCTTCCTTCATGCGCTATAGCTTCTTCTAATATTTTACCTGACCTTGGATCTAAGATGCGAATCTTTTTATCTTTACATGTAGTGACTACGCGGGATCCGTCCCAGTTCCAACAAGCTGAATAAACCACATCTGGGTGACAGTCAATGCGCACTAAGGCTTCTCCTGTACCAACGTTCCAAATAATGACTAAATTATCTGAGCCAGCTGTGAGCAACACATTCAATGCAGACGGATGCCATATCACTAGACCAACTCTGCGTTGATGCAGTTGCAAATCTACTACCGATTCAGTCATTGTCCTAGAAATACCCCCATCAGGTATTTGCCATATTTTGATAACACAATCTTCTGAACCAGAAGCTATGACATTATCATTATGAGGACACCATGCAATATCTAATACAGGTCCTTTGTGTCCACCTACTAAAGGATAGTCTGCCGGTATTCTTCCTACCTACAAGTATTTCACGCAACAATCAATTATCTCATATTTTTCTAAGAAACTGAAAAGTAACATCAAATACTACGCAAGATATCAATTTCAAAAGTATATTTATTCCAATGTGTTTCGCAGAAATATGAAAATATAAAATATATTAGTGCGAGAAAAGGAATATCTTTATTACATGCATTTTCCGGATCAACAGAGCGGAAATATATTGCAGCGAGAAGGAGAAACAAAACGGAAACCGCAAAGAGAGATAGGAGCGAAGGAGCTCACCTTATTGTGCGGCAAGACGATAAAGGCACCACCACCCGCCGATTCTACGATAATGGCGAGAAATTTAGGATTCACAGCGCAAAACGTCGAGTCCCACGACGATTTCGACACTCGAATATTGTCGTAACATTGTTCACGTTTTAATGGTGTTCCGTACACGTGGCGGAACTTGCTTGTACGTACCACCCGAAAAGACATGTCTGCACCTAGTTGCAATTTCAGAAAACAGACATAAGGTACAAGATCAACGTGTGAGATAAACTTAAAAAAGTTCTTAACAAAGAACTTCTGATCTCTCAATGTGTATTGTTACAATTTGATGTTTATTGATACGGTAATTATTTTTACTCCTATATTGTATGAATATGAAAAAAGTGTGTGCAATACTCCTGTCTCCATACTAGAAATACTGATCTCTTTTTACACATGTCATATATACTTTTATTCTAAAAAAAAACCCGATTACAATTGAAATAAGAGAATACACTTCAAATGTGCGCACTTGGTCTCATACTTTCTAATACATATTTGTATTTGGCGCAATTGGCTTGCTAGCCAGTTACCAATTATCGCGGTAAGCATATAAAGACAAGCGCCTCCTGCGCTCCTTACATGGTGCATCAAAAATGATTTTGGTTCACCGAAATAGACGGGCTCGCACCAAGTGAGTGCGACTGTGACCGCACCCGTGTTAGAAGAAGGACGTGACACATGAATCAGAATAAGAGTGAGAAAGAGAGAGAGAGAAAGAGAGAGTAGAGAGAGAGAGAAAAAGAGGGAAACCGAGATCTAAAATATACATTTGTGTCATTCAATTGCGATATATATAATATCATGGAATCGGAAATATCTCATTTCGCCATACTCTTCTCTCTTTCTCCCTCTCATGTGTCTGCGTGTGTGTGTATGAAAAAAATAGAAAAAAAAATAAAATTTTGACATTGTTTTGTATCGAATTTAACATAAATGCAACGTGTACAAAGTGGATTGATAAGAAAAAAATTTATCTTCCCGAGCGTTTGTCACCATGCCGTGTTATCTTACAGACATATGACGCACTTCCCGACGAGCGTGTTAGTCACCGTTTAACAATAGCTCGAAAATGCATAAATTGACACAACGAAATTTATATTCCCGCCATTTAATTACATCCCTGAACGTAACTCTGTCAATGACCACGTAGCAGCGCCAGAAACACCGAGCTTCTCTCTTCGAGAGTGCCTTATTTGGAAATGCACACCCTGCTGGCTCCAAAGATTACCCCTCGCACTTTCCTTCTTCACTTGATTTTTTTTTGTTTTCATAAATCCCGCCGATTACCGTCACGTGTCTCTCCCATTAGAGGATTTGCTTTATATTGATTTTCTTATTGTTGAGATTTTTTTTTTAGTATCAATACAAATTACACATATTAAATACGATACTTAGCAAAAATTAGAGGAGAAAGAGAGAAAGAGAGGCGGAAATAATTTCGTAACAAGTTGTACAAGCGTATTGGCGTTTCTTCCGCGAGATCGAACACACAAAACTTACGGACGAAACCTTCTTGTTATGACACACGACTTGCACACGAATATACGTTTTCAGACAGACTTCTATCAGCGTCTCTAACCTCAAGTACGACTGATGACGATAAACGTACACGTTTGCCACAGTGTTGATAAAAAGTCTGAGAAGGGCTTCTCCAGGGGGAGTGTTCTCTCGAGTGATCCATGAGACCAGTTGAAGAGCGCCAACTGGAGTTGACAGAGTCGAATTAAATCAGCATGGCGGATTGCACTGTATTCAAATTGTCTGGCGAAGTGAACATCGGAGATATCTCGGATTACATATTATCCGCTTGTGCCATGTGGGTGCTCGCGCCACGTGGGTGCTCGTGGCACTCACCGTCGTAACGGATCACAATGCCTACTTTAGCAAACCCTGTCAAATGCCCGCAACAAATTTCGTCAAAAAGAGAAAACTGAATGAACGTATTGATAGCAGTGTCAGCTGATTCTACTATACGTACTATGACAAACCTGTTGTATCTGACGCCAATCTGCCGACGTATTGCTCTCGTTTGACATTAATAGAGAGAAGACTGAG